>QFDD01002029.1:0-28249 GCA_006871305.1 Vachellia collinsii | reverse complement strand
TCAATATTAGCATTTTATATTTTTCCCCAAAATTTCACATCTAAATTATTTTAGGAAAAAATTGGGGGAGAAAAATCTCTCATTAGGGAATTAATTGGAGAATAGGATATGCTCAGTTATACATACGAAAGTTCAGTTGCACATAACGTTGAAGCTAAATTGCATATTATGAAAGTTTAATTACACATGTATGAGATATATTATGAAAGATTATATTTTACAATTAATTCATAAATGGGCGACTTTTCTCCAATTCTTCCATTATTTTATGAGATATATTTATATTTTTTTGTATTGTGAATTTTCACTTCTCATTTTTATGTACTTGATTTTGTAAAGGTGCATAGTATTGGTTGTTCTTTGTTTGCCTTTATTATCTCCAAGAGGGAATTTTTTGCAAACTTCGGACAGGTTGTTCTAAAGAAGCATGATGATTTGAGATGGGTTCCACCAATAGAATGGGGTTGTCTTCCTATCTTTATGGTTATAAACAAGGTTAATAGCATAAAGGGGTTGAAGTTTAATGGAAGAGAATAATCTCACATAATATAATAAATCAATATTTGAATTTTCATAGAGAGGTTCTTATATTTAATGCATGTCAATACCATGAGCGTATAATTATTTCCAATAAAATGATACATGTAAAAAAAATATTATTGCCACTTGTATTTTCTCTTGCATTAGAAAAGAGAAAATATTATCATGTAATTTGAAATGAATTAGAAGTTAGAAAATCCCTAAAAAATTACCACATGAATTCCATAATTTCAAAAGGGTTGTGTGAATATGAAAAGGTTCATATTTGAGAGAGGACATTAGTAGAGCTTAGCAAAAGGGCCAACTCGGCCCGTTTTGTTCATGGGCTCAGGCCCACCTGTTGGCCTCAACTACATTGTACAAAAAATAGTTTTTTTGCATCTTTTCAAATAAGTTAACTTTATATAATAACATTTTTAATTTGAGACATAAATGTTATCAAATAGTTGAATATTTTATTTTTCTATAAATAAAATAAGTAATTGTTAATAAAATCCTTCATGAAACAATGATTATACCTCTTTACCATTTAATATATATGTGTTATTTACTTCTCTTTTAAATGGAAAATATTTTACATGTCAGACATCCTCAGATACAATAAGAGAATTGTTTTATTTGTTTATCTTACACAACAAAAATGATTCTATCAAACTTATAAATGGAAAAAAAATTTGTAAAAACATGAAGAAACAAATTAAATATTGTTAAAATTTGAGTGTAAATTTTTTAAAATCCATAAAAAGTAATTAACATAGTAAATAATACTTCTAATAAATATGTTTGAAAAGTACAAAGATTTAAGCAAATGAAAACATTTATAACAATATATACTTGAAAAGTGAGAGTTATAATATATGAAAAATGATTAGAAAATAAGTCAATTTTTTTAAAAAAATTGGTAGGTTTAAACAAATCGCAACTGGCTCTTTTAAGTATATGATCCTACATTGTTTATCTCTTTAGGCTTGACTTCTTCTTAATGTTCTAAAATGCAAAATTAACTCTCAAGTTAAACAAGTTTATACGGGTCGAGCTTGTCGTTTTTGCTACTCTAGACATTGGTTTGGGATGTTGAAATGTTGATGTTTTTTAAAAATTGCCCCTCATTTAACAAAGACAGAGAAATGACATCCTTGTTAGAGCACCACAACTGGAGCTCTGGTTGCCAGTGGGATTTGGTTTCACTCCACCTTAGAGCTATGACGGCATGCCAATGTTAGTGCTCCGACAAGGGTGACCTTTCTATTTTTTTTTAAATGAGGGGCAATTTTGTAACATCAGCATTTCAAAATCTCAAATTGTTACCCTCCATCCAATCTATCCCCTTTCATATTCATGACATTTTTGGAATTATAGAATTCATATGGTATTTTTTGGATATTTTCTCTAGAAGTTAATCGATTTGTGCCTTTTTTTTTTTTCCTGTTCTGCAGCTCCGAAGTATTTTTTTTTTTTTTTATGTAACCACCTTTACAAAAAGCGCACAGATTTTTCAAAAGCCAAAACTAATAACTTCACTAAATTACCAGCATTAAAGTAATAATAAAAAGGGAGAATTATGATGATGTTCTATGTAAGGGATTTTTTGATCAAACAGTTCAATAAAATAGCGCATTTACTGTCAAATCCCATTAACAACTTCAGGGACTGAAATGGAGTTATTAGTTACAACCCTATCTTAATGTATTAACAATTCCACATGATTTAAAAATAGCTATACGATTTTGTAAAATTGTTTAATTGTAAAATCTCTTATATAAGATATCATCGTTATTTTCCCTAATAAAAATTCAATGACGTGAAAGGACTTGGATTCAGTACTACAAGAGGCAGTGTGACACATTATAGCCATCCGTTCACAGTTACCCCCCTACACCAAATTGCGTAAACCAAAGCATACCCTTTTATTAATTTTGTGGGCCGCAAATAGATTGCTGGAATAGACTCTCACTATTTCTTACTAAATTCGCCTCCTATTGAATCAAAACCCAAAGTAGTCGTTTATTTTTTGTACATAAAATCAAAGTCAAAGTTAAGTAAAAGAATATTTGGCTATGATATGAAATGGGCTAAATAAATATGCACAACGTATAGAATCAGTTTTACAGTTTCAGTATACATTTGAAACTTAGGTTTTGCTTCTAAAAGCACTTTTGGAGAGTTAACCAAACATGCACCAAGAATCAAACCTTATGCTTAAGGCATCCAATTATCCCAACCCTGTCAAGGACCAAATAGGCTAAAAGTACCAATGATTTGGAAAAACAAAAAAAAAAAAGGAACCGACTAACAGCATGTTTGGCTTCCAATTTGAAAACATAGTTTTGACTCAAAACCATGATTTTAAAAAGTGGTAAACAAACATGTTTTCAATCAGTAACTCTTAAGTTCTTATAACACCCATAAAGATGGATATACTACATTTTTAGTTCTTACACAAATTGTTTGGTGATAATGAAATCAGTAACTCAAATTCTGGAAGATAGTAACAGAGCATCTTCAATTCATATCACCCTGTCCATAACTAACCACATTTCTCAATATAACTCCTGAAACTACTCATACGGCTTGAAAGAACAATAGGACATCTGGAGAGACTCCCAACACAGGGAACGTATATGAACAGCACGTGATAGAGCATAGAGGTATGAAAAAAGTCCATTCTTAGCAAATTTCAGTTGGGTTTGCCCTTTTAACAAAATTGTTGACCTGCAACAAAAGCAAAAGGCAGAAGTAATTGCAGCAGCAGTACTTGAATTAATATCTTGAATAATAATCATGAAATATACATGAAACTTCATGTAATATCAAATATTGTGCAAAGATGCAAACTGCAGTATTCATTTTAGCTATCAATTTGGTTTAGTTATCTGTTGAAAGAAATAACCAAGAACATCCAAACAGAGGACTGTAGAACAGAAATCCACTACCTCATGTAGAGTTCTTAAGAATCTCATTCTGAGGTAGCTGTCTCTTGCCTTGGTCTTCTGCGTTCTGGGGGTGGGCCATCTCTCCTCCTCTCATACCTTCTACTCTCATTTTTCGATCCACTCCGTTTTGGTTGATAAGTAGGGTACTTGCATGGGATGATCTCCCCGTTTATATACTTATCCCCTACAATTAACATTAAACATTTAAATTTAGTCTTGATAATATCAGGATGAAGTATGGAACAGACAGATACTTGGCTTTGAACTAAAGAACTGCGTACCTCCATAATCCTTATTTTTAACATCTATATAGGAGTCTGGCAGCACCCAAAGGACTCCAGGCAAACCTAGAGGCCAAAACACACAAATTAGATGACATAAAAGTAATAGTAGAGAAGACACTAAAAATGGTAAACAAGACAATCCAGAGATAATAATTTACCCTTAAATTTCTCAGATGTTGCTTCATCAACAGTGCACTGAAATCCAGTGTAGGTGGTGGTACTAAAGGCATACATGTTCTTCTTAGCTTCTTCCATGCTGATACACAAGACCAAGACATAATAAATTGACAATACTCAGGTTGACAAGCATTGGATTCATCATATAACAGAAGCATGACATTTTATCATGAAATTTTATGTTCCTTTAACATGGAAGTCACACAAGCAATTGTCCCCATGATAATTGTCCCACTGAAACCGAAATGAGTAAATTCATAATGCGCATACTTGTAGTTTCATAATTCATACCACAGCCTTCTGCCCCAACCACCTCAAACTTAAAACATATAAAAATATGACGAGATAAAAGCCCCATTTCTTAAGTTCGTCTAACTTTTGGTACCAAAATTGTTACCAGCTACACAGAACATAGACTTTATTGATTTCAAGAAGGGTAAAAAGGAGCAAGGTTTAGGTGTTAGCTATCAGATTCACCGATAAAACTGTAGTATGAGCAAGCAAGAATTTTCCAGAGTCAACAGTGAGGGCCTGCCTAATAGCAACCACATGACAAACTTTATCTATGTTTTGTTCTTGCAATAATTAGTCATAGTAATAAAACTTCAAAATGATTTATCCGTTCTTCACAAGAATCCAGCTGCTTTATTTCCAA
Source organism: Vachellia collinsii (assembly GCA_006871305.1). NCBI lineage: Eukaryota > Viridiplantae > Streptophyta > Magnoliopsida > Fabales > Fabaceae > Vachellia > Vachellia collinsii. Next base: position 23,660 of record QFDD01002029.1, on the reverse strand, counting down.
CATTTCACTCGATAATTAATTGTCACGATCGTCGAATCATAATGTATAGATTTATTGAGTCAGAGAGATATCATAATCCAAAATGAAGATAAAATTAAGACAAATCCCATTCTCCCTTCAAAAGAAACAAGGGAACATCAACAAACGTCAAAATTCCAGCTTCGACAACCAAATCAACCACCAGCTCCCAACAGCACAAGAACGTAGCTAGCGGGGCACCCAGAGGTCAAAAACTGTTCAATATTACCGCAAAAGCTAAAGGGCAAGAAACCGCCCAGAAAAGCAAATGACAAACGAGCTACCATGTTAAGACCAATTCAGATGAAAATCCTACTCTTTACATATTTCCCATGAAGAAAACACAAGGGAGGACATTCAAGAAAGGTCAATGAGAAGAAAGTCGAACGAACCTTCCTAGGACAGTGGCGAGGGTATTGAGGTAAGTGTCAATCATCTGCTCCCTAGTAGGCGCAGGGTCCTTAGGGAACTCCATAACAATCAGCCAATGGTTGTAGTCACAACCAGGCAGCATAATAGTCTCCCTCTGTTCCCCGCCACTGCTCCTCTTCCCCGAGTAATCCCCATCGACGGCCGCCCTAATCCGCATGCGGGCACGAGTACGGGTCGTGTTCGAATGCGAGAGATTCCATCCGAATCGAAGAGTGCTCACAGTGTTGAATATTGAGGTTTTAGGGTGAGAATGAAGGGTTAGGGTTTTAGGGGAGAAGGACAGAGGCACTGTCGCCATTGAAGGAGACGATGCTTAAGAGAAATGGAGAGACAATGTTTTAGTGTTCTGCTCTGTGATTGAGGATAAGGTTCAGAAACAAGATTGAGATATTATTCTCCTTTTATATATATAGGCCGCGATCCAGACGACGTCGTCCCCTTTCGTTCCTTCCCTGATTTTTGGGCCAGATATTTAATGGATAAATTAAAGAGTAGTGTGCTGCCTTTAAAATTGGTAAACGACATATCATGGGTCTAATTAGCAAAATCTAGAGTTGGAAATTATGGTTGGCCCGTTTAGGCCCGAGTACCAAATTTCCCTTCTTTTCTCAAGCCCGGTCTTCGAGAGGTTGGACTGAGGGCCGACCCGCGGGCCTGAGGCCAGTTTCATTTTTATTTTTTTTAAAAAATATGATATTAATTTTTACACCAATACAATTCCCTTACTAAAAAATATAGCAAGTTATATCTGATTATTTAAATAGTTACATTGACAATAATAAATATTTTGAAGGTCTTAAACTTAAGTTCACAAATTATACAACATAAGTTTCTTTTTTCATCACTATCTCCAATTTCAAAGACAGTTGAATTTGACTGAACTTCATTAGGAATTGGCTCAGACGGCTCTGCTTTAGTAAGGTGAAAAAAATCAAGTATTTCATTCCTCACACCACCACCACCACCATCATTTTCGGTCTTTGGCAAAGTTGGACATGAAAATTGATTTCAGTAGTAGTTACATGATTTATAATTAGAAGTAAGAAGATGTTTGAATGTTATTAATGTAATAAATAAAATGATAGAATAAATATTTACATTAATTCCTCAATTTTATAAATGGACACCTAAGTTTGTAGCCTATGGGTCAGCCCACGAGTCATGGGTTGGCCCATGGGTCACATGTATGTTTAACATATTTTCACTTTATTCAAATAGATGAAGTTAACACAATATATTTTTAATTTTGGTCTTTAAAAAGTAGTTTGTATGTGGAAAATAACATAACAAGTTTGATATTAAAATTAGAAAGAATAAGGATTCAAGGAGTGTGTATGTGTCTTGTGTTTGTCTTTATCTAGCACATATAATAACTGAAAATAAGTATTTAACTTGAAAAGATTTATTTTACAATTTGAAGGAAAAAAGGAAGTTGTTATAACATAATACATTGGATAAACGGTAAGAAAAATATAGGAAGAATAACAAATGTTTAAAATTTAAAAAAAAAATTGGAGAGCCTAAACGAGCCAGCCCTTTTAAGCCCTCGACCCTACAGGGCCAGCCCTTTTAGGCCTGACTCCCTTTTTTTTATCCTAAATTACAGGCCCGGCCCTCGATTTAAACGGGCTTAATCGGGCTCGGCCCATTTTCCCGACTCTAGTAAAATCTCAAGTCAAACCCTCTGTATTAATTTGAGATTTTGAAGTCTTATAAAATCATATAATTCCCTTGCTTTTTTTTTTTAAAAAAAAATCCTTTACTTGCAACACCAGCGACCCCCTTTGACTGACAGTCATCAAAGCTCCAATAACCTTGTCGGGAATTGATTGTTGGAGGTTTTTTCTTTTAACTTTTGGGCATATTTTAGCAATTTGCAAGATTTATAAATGATAAGATTATAATTATATTGATAAAATCTAATTATTGTGTGTGAGTCAGTTAAAAACGAGAAGTTTTATGCCAGCTACTCATCGTTGAAGCTTTGATCTTGGGCATTGCTTGCAATCAAAGATCTTAAAATACTCTTGAAATTTCTGAAACAAAAATAGTTAACAATAAAATAAGAATGGTAAATAGTAAAAATGAAGTAGTAAACATGGCTGTTGTTGATGATTGTTTCCCAATGATCACTACCATCTTGCTATTTACTACTCTAATTTCTCTATTAATTACTTTTATTTCAAAAAAGCATTAAGCACTAGAACTCCAATGATTGCTAGCCAACAAAGTTCCTAATTAATTTTTCAAATTTTGAAACAAGAGTAGTTAATAACGAAATAAGAGTAGTAAATAGTGAAACAAAAGAAGTTATTAGAAATGTGGTGCATGTGTATATATGCATAATATACCTCCTAATAACTACTTTTATCTATGCCTTTATATATGAGAAATGAGACTACATATATATTGTATTCCGTTAGATTGATAATGAGATAAGATATTGTGGCTTGATGTATTGAGCTATGGCTGAATTGTTCTAAGAGTTAAATAATACTATTTGATTGTTGTTATATTGTGCCACGTTATATCCCTTAATTTTTCACCATCGCTTGTTTGTATTCCTCGTGAGTTGTTTCGTTAGTTGCTAAGGTTTTCATCTCACCCGATTGCTATTAACATTTTCAAATGATATCTCTAGTGTGGGGACATTAGGGAAGGCTCTAGAGGCTTGAGCTTGGCTATAGTTGTTGTATAGCCTCCCCCTCTATTTATGTGTTGAGCATGATGTATATTTCCATTGTAAGGCTCATGTTTTGTGCATTTTATGATTCATATTTTTGATGATGATTTGATTAGTTTGGTATAGGGTCAATGATAGATGTGTTGCTTTTGGGCTCCAAAGCCTAAGGACCAATTATTAAAGTGGTTTGTGATTCAAAGTATTGTTATGGAATTAAATGAGAAGAACATTAATATTCACAATATCTCCTATTTTAATGGTTCAAAACTTATCATAAATAAGATTTGAAATAGAAGTTTGACTCCTTTTTAACCATGATAATGTTTTCTCTCAAGTTATCTTTGTTTCTTTTCTATTATGAAATGAAACTCAAAATGCGGTTCATAAAAACCAAAAACAATCTCAAAGCATTTCATATGAATGCGATATAATTTCCAAAACATGGTGGTTAGATATCATGCTTTGTCCATGATTTTTTCTTAGTATTGCTATCGTATCTTTCTCAATACAATGGCTTTTGGAACAATTCTTATTGCATTCAAAAATGGGCTCCAGGAGCTTTTTAGGGATATGTCATTTGTAAAGTTTTGAGTTGAATTGAGAGACTTATGTCTGTTGCAAGTTGACATTTATACCAAAAACCTAGAACTTGCTCAAGTCATTTGAGTTTACTCTAGTCATGACCCATTATTGCTTGAGTCATCTTATCTTTGCTCAAGTGGTATCCAAATATTCAGCATTGTTTAATTCACGTATTCCTTGCTTACATCATAACTCAATTTTTCTTTATGGTTGTTAGAGTCACTTTGAAGTGTACCTGAGTCAAGTTGGAAGTGAATGTTTGTTGCTCAAGTGATTAAATGTTTGCTCGAGTGAATGTTTAAACACTTAACAAGCTTACTAAAGTGATTGCTGGGAGTTTGTAATAACTTGGTTCTCAACTTTCAATGCTCGAGTCAATTAAGAGCTTGCTTAAGTCAATCTACTCATGTGTTGAAATATCTTATAACTTTCATGTTTGGTCTAATACACTTCATTATAATCTAAATACATTAACTCAGTAACTTGTAGGTCATTTTATAGCTACCTCTTAATTTAAAAGAAATAAATCTTGTTCCAAGAGATTGGACTACAAAAAGAAATTATCATCTGAAATATCAATACTACACCAACAAAAGATTTAAACGCTTTCAACTTCCTACTTTGATTTGTCAAAGAAAAGTGCCATCATCACTGTATTCAAAGGGATTTGCCAGCCAACATTTTGATCTTGAAAAACAAACATGTCTAAACAGCTAATTCATTGAAATAAGATTTAATCAAAATATTTGTTGTAACTTGCAATCACAACTTCAGTTCATCCAACTCTTGACACTAAAAATTAGGATATGTTAGTTGGGACAAAACTTGAATCCTTGTTATGTTAATATTAATCTTTCCTAAAGTTCCATACCTCAAAATAACTATAGGTGACTTCCAAAAAACACAAACACTTCTCATTTGTGTATCTTATGTAGAAACGGTCAATAAAGAATTAGCTTGTTATCCATAGGTCTAGAATCCTTCCATCTTTCTATGCAAAATATTGCATGTGTCGGCTACATATAAGGGTGGAAACAAACTAGGCTAGGCTAGGCTCCACCCCAAATAGGTCAAGCCTGTTTTGTGTGATACTGGCTTGGCCTGTGGTCTATGTACATGCATTTTTTTGGGGTCTGTGCTTGGGCTTGTATGAGGCATGCCTAGCTTGTGACTTATATAAAAGACTGTTTTCAAAATGAGTTTATATATAATTATATAAAATGCATAATAGATAAGAAAGTGATATATTAATCTAGTGGTAAGGATTATTAATCATCACTTCAGTTGAGGGTTTGATTCTTCCCATCTCCAACCCTTCTCTCATTTTTTTTAAATTGCATATATAGCCTGGTGTGTTTAGGGAATTGGCTTTTTAGGTGACCTGGGTTTATTGCTAGCTTGTACAAGCTTTTACAAGCTAGGCCATAGGCCTTTGATAGGCTGCCTGACTAGTTTCCACCCATAACTGCATACCTAATTGAAATATAATCATTGTTAATCAAGATAGTTTCAGCAAGATGAAACTGACTAAAAATTATAATTAAATAACCAAAAAAACAAAAATGGACATTATAACTTATCTGTCAATGCCATGTAGCTCTGTGATATGAGTCCAAGTATCTTCAGATACTCTAATGAAAAGGATTTTATCTTTGAAGCCTTAGTGTTCTGTAGACCAAGACTGAAGATCACCTTTATTATTATTTCATTAATAGGAACTTGGGTTCAAGTTTCTGCATCTAGACATAGCTGAAAAAAAAATTTGAAATCGCCCTTTCCACCTGCATTACAAGTTATTATAGCATAAAAATTAGATTCATTCAAAAAAATGTTTCATATATTGCTTTCCAAAAACTATCTTACAAAATGGATATGAAAAATATGAAGACCTTATTAAGATTTGAGGAAATAGTACAAACAAGCAAATATTTTTTTCTCCAATAGAAAATGAAAAGCTAAAAGGAGATTTGTAAGAATATACAAAAAATTGCAAGTGTGGATGTACAAGAATCTCAAGATTGGGTCATTCACGGAAAAAAGGATGACCTAGATGAAGAAATATGAAAGAAATTAGAAACAACAACGAAAAAAAAGATGATTCTGTGGTGTAAAATTTATCAAACCTTGTTAGTGGTGCAAAATCCTCTTTGATGAGTGCTCCATAAACACTTATTCTAGCTACGTGAAAAATACGGAAATTCCAGTGGTGATTGTGTTGAATCTTACAAGAATTGGATTCTCTGAAGATGGTTAGAGTTGACTTCACAATTACTATTGTGCTTCAATATTGTTATTGACTTAAGGTATTCTCTTATGCATTATAGGCATGCCACATATATGTAACTCTTACAACGGCATAAGGGTTTGTTTTAATCCACCGATCATAGAGGTCTGACAATTCGTTGATAGGTTTGTCATCTTAGATTCCTTCATATCAAGATTTTTTGAATAGAAACAATTATTTTCATTCATATCAAATGAAATTATTAACACTTACCATGGCACTTCAGTCACCCTAACACATCATCACCTTTATTGACTAGCCTGAACCAATAGATGCCATCTTAGTCAACTCAACCATCTTCATTAGCATTGATGTGCAAGGATAACCATATACCAATTATCAACATTGCTGAACAGAAAATTGTGCCTTTCTTGCATAAATATTTCCATATCTACTAATGAAATTTTTCCGTACATATCCTCATATATTGTATTCCTACTAATCGACTTCTTATCTTATTCAAAGGATGATATATTTATGGTCAACTGTTAGATACAAAAGTTGGAAATAGCTTATGGTTGGATTTATGATAGATGTGGTAAGTGTTCTTCAAAGCTGAAGGATGACAATGGAAAATTGAAGTGCCCATCTTGCAGAAAGGAACCGGATTCAATTGAGCCCAAGTAAGATGTTGCCAATAGTCTTATCCTCACATTAACTAAAAGTGACTATTATGAATAATATTGGAATTTATTACTTACTTTACAATTAATTCACAACAAAATGTAGTAAATATCACCAATATCACTGCTTTAACGTTGATTCTGTGAAGCTGACAACATAATAACTATGTCCTTCAACACACAGGAAAAATATGAATATGACATCCCTGATGAGCTAGACTATATTGTTGGGAAAAGATTGTCACTTAACCTAAGTGTAATGACTATAATGCTAGGCATCCCTAGGTCAACATTAGTGTTATTAACTACAAGATATGTGAGGATTCAATGGACCAATTTACCCAAATATCTGTAGAGGTATATTGATTGTGTTAAGGTTTTTTGTCATGAATATGAGATTTCTAAGTTCTCCAAATGGCAACTTCACACAAGCATTGTTTAAGTATCCTCATACACTAGTGCAGTTTACCTCATGTTATTAAAAGTATTAACTTTACTTTTTGTCCATTCATTCATCAGTTGGTGATATACTTTTCTTCATCTATTCATGTTTCATCTGTTCCTCTAGCTAAATCTAGTACCTCAACTCACAATAATTCCATCATTTGTAGCATGTTCATGAACTCATATCATTTTGGATCTAGATGATGTTCCAATTGCTGACTTTTCACGTAACTCAACACCATTTACAGTTAAAGCGAAGCGGTGTAACACAACAAAGCATAGTCTTCCTACTCCAGATCCTACAATCATTTCACAACCATTTACCATGTCTGGACAAGATGATAGGGCTCTCAAATCCATCAAGCAAGAAAAGAATTAAAGTGGATGTGGTTACACAATATTAAGATTGTTATCAGTCCTAATTCACTTAGTATATGGTTGTGCTCTATTCTTTCTATTTTGCAAAGTCTTTATTTTGTCATATTATATATCAAAGTGGTCCTACTTTCATTGTTCATGTTAAATGAATTAGGGTATTTTACTCCGTTCATTTTTTAGAAGCGCTATTCAGTTAATGGCTCGTAAACTAGTATTGTTTTTACTTATCTGATGGTTTAAATTAAAATATTATGTACTAGACAATGGTGTTTGCCACATTTCATTGGTATACCAGACGTGAAGAATGGAGTTATACAGACGAGGTATGTGAAGAATGAACATAACATTTTTCAAAAATAAAATTTATAAAATATTTTCTAAAAAATACCAATCAAGTGTATTTATTTCTACCCTTAAACTATAAGGGATTTGATTCCTCTAAATGGTACGTAGGCTCTAGGATTTCTTCATAGGTCAAATACAACTTTGTAGATATATAATTCTTCATCTTTATTTTATCTTTGTAAGGTCACAACGGTATTGCATTGGGCATTACAATAAATGAACAGGTGATAAGGATGAAGGAATATTAGAAGAGGGGATAGCTGCATTGAAAAGAAAAGCTATATAATAATGTTACGTAAAGTCAAAAGGTATTAGCTAGCAATAGTGGTTTGTACAAATAAGGATAAAGGAATGTACATGTGATACTGCTTTGGCATTACAATATTTGAATAAGTGATAAGGAGGAAGGAATCTTGGGATAGTGGATAATTGCATTGAGAAGGAAAAATGTTGAATTATGTTACATCAAGTGGAAATTCATTAGCTAATGGGAATTGAAATTATGTTCCAACTTTCAAAGATCCATTAATCTAATAACAACAACTACATCAGTGAGGGAACATATTCACATGGATTCGACTTGGCGCTCTTAAACCATTTCACATGATATGACAGGTAGACTTCATTACACAAAGTCCAAATAAAAAGAAAAGAAATTGTCGCAATTTTGATATCACACATTATTAAACTACAAGGCATGACTTTGATAGCTAGCAATCCAAGAACCAATAAAAAATCAAAAGTTATTAATGTAAAACTGAGGGTATTCCCAAAATTTAATATGACTAAAGTGAGAAAGTAAAGCATATAGTAGCATGTTGTAAATATAAGGGCTTTGATAAATGTTCAATTTTCCCATACCCATAGAAAATATCCATAATAAGAAACTTCGAGATGTGGGTGGAATAGTTGGTATACCGTTGGTGTAAATGGTGACATTTTTTAATGTGAGATATAACATTACTAAGGCCAACCTGTTTGATAAGTTGGGAAACTCAAAAAACCAGATAGCAAGCCCGAGCCTCTTAAACATGTTAGGACAAGTCTGAGCCTAAGAAAACAGAAGGTAAGGAAACTCACATTTCAATGGCTACTCAGTTAATGGTCTGGCCTTGTGAACTTGTGATGCCTTTCATTGTTGTTCGCCACAGACCCCATCTATATAACTCTCATTCTTCATGTCTAAAAATTTTATACCCATTCTCATATACTTTATTAAATTGTTCCAGCAACTCATGCATTCCAAAAACACATTTCCAAAAATGGTGAACTAACAATGAACTAATAATAACTCAGATGATCCATCGTTGCTATGTGACCAGAATCAAAATTTTCTCCCACTACACATATCTAATATTGGTCCTCAAATTCCCATCTTCTCTTATGTCCCAACTCCATTTAAGGACAAGTCCAACTCAGACTCATATGACTAGTATTTTTGTTGATATTACCAATGTACAACCTCATCATCAAGATCCTCTTTGTAGTAGAACTATAAAGGCAAGTTTGTTAACTAAATGAAACACCCCCATTTAATTGTTTACATTCTCTTCACTTATTAAATGTTATAATATGTCTTGCTTTCCAAGTTCTCCCACTTCTACAAAATTAGGCTCTTCGACCCCATGATGGCAATCAAAATGAAATAGACAACCATGTATTTAAGAGGAGAAGTGCTAGGTATAAATCTCTTCTCACACTACCCATTGGAAATTCTCACAATGCACTAGAAGTTGAAAAATGTTTCTGTTATTAACCATTATCATTTTTTATTATGACGTGCATCTTTTCTTTGCATTTGATATTGTGACTAATTGGTTTAGGAGATTTTATTTATGCAGCTATAATCAAAAGTCAAAGAAAATTTCCAAAATTGTTGTTTGTTGCAAATGACAATAAAACTGGTGATAGTTCAAAAGCAAATTCAACCAAAGCCAATCCTTACCTCTCACAAGGTTTGTTCGGTTTCAATATGTTTCAGTTATTATTTTCTATCATAAAGTAAATTTTAGGTAGATTGCATACCAAATAATATTATTATTAACCTCAATTATTAAATATATATTTTTAAACAAACTAATTAACTCATAATAATTATTGCAATCAAGTTTGTACAAATGTCAAAATACTATTTCATTCATTTAAAGTATTAGACCCCATTCATTACACATGTACAACTTATCTGGGCAAATTAAAATTGGGCAACCCAGTATCTTTTCATGCTTATAACTTCTCCCCTTCTTATACAATAATGGACCCTATTTTGATGTTTTTAATTTGCCTTTGTATATTGTTAAATTTTCATCATGCAAAACAAAACCAGCATTATTTTAGTTGAGTTTAATTGTGGTCGTAAAGTTATATGTGTGCATACCTATTGACATTTAATTGCTATGTCTTCACATAAGCTATAAACATTTTCCCATACCTAATATTAAGTATCAATAATCATTGTTCTATGTGTACCACAGTTGCCTATGAAAGAGGGAAAGGGATATAAAAAACTAGGACAGCAACTGGGATAGCTTCAAGATCAACACATACCACTAACGATACATCTTGTTGCAGGCATGATTTTTCCACCGCTTAATTATATCAACAATAACACCCACCTTACCACCAATGCTTTTGTGTATTTCCACAATCTAAGATAACTTGAAAATACTAAATTTTAATATGAAACATTTTATTACATAGCTTGTAACTCTTCGCAATGAATGAAAATGTTTATTCATTGTTTTCATTATGATATTTATTTATACATTCTTGTAGACTCTGAAGTTAACTATGGCAACAACGAATTTAGCCTTGCCAATAATGATTCTAATAGCAAGGACAATGAAGAGATATGCTCCAAGCTAACCATTGGTAATAAACCTCACATTGGTTCTATATATTTTACATTTTCTATTATTGTAAATCTTATTGTTGTAGTAACAAAAAAAAGTACACATTAAATGCAATAGGTAAAAATTATGGAAAATTCATCAAAACCAATCCCCATACTAGCAAAGATATTCAGGCTATGATGGAAGACCTAGGTATGAATGTCTTTGTTAATGCATATCTTATAGTTAAAGCTCATTATTGCACCTATATTAAATATTTTACTCCTGTTCTCTTATAGGATATTTAGATCAATGTGATCTTGATCATACTTATCAACATTATGGTACAATGTTTTGGTTTGCTTACCAGCTAAAGAAGGATAAAAAACAACATATTGCTAAGTCTTTATCAATGTGCTGTCAAAGAGGTAAGGTTGCCTTGCTAGCAGCAACATCTCCTTTACCCATATTATTTAGTTTGTTCTTTGGTAAGATGACAAAGCTTTTAGAGAACTTTCATAATAATATCAGGAAATATAACATGTTCTCTTTCACATCAATGGGTTGGAAGATTAATCATGTCAACAAGAATGGTGGAGGCTCATATTCATTTGTCCTCAATGGGATGAACTATCATAATATTAGTAGTTTATCACCAATCAATGGAGTCAAGCCAATCTTCTCATAACTTTACATATTCGATACTGAGAATAAGGTGGCTAATCGGATTTCTGCTATAAGGTAAAACTTTTCATGGCATTTAATTTCAATATAATAAATTTAGTTTCCACTTTGTCCATTTAGTAATTTTTTAACATTACTTTGTGATCTTTTCCATGTAAATATCACTAGCAAGCATCAAAATGATGCAATACTTGATCCAACCATTGTTCAAATAATAAAGAGTACGTTGGATGATAACAACCCATATGTTAAATAGTATTGGTTTGCCTCAAAGATGTTAAGTAATGGTTCAGTATCAGAGATGAAGTTATGCCTACTAAGTAGCAAGAATAATGATAGCAGAAATTACAACGTCCCAAATACTTCAAAAGTAGCAACTTTAGTTGTTGGGGACATGGACATGTCGTTCTCTGTCAGAGTCATCATCATTGAGAAGCAATTAGGCCATTCCAAGTGGATAAATGAATTACATACTTCTTATTTGCCATTATAATACCCTATTTTGTTCCCTTTTGGGGAGGATGGTTACAAGGATGATATTGTACATAAAGATGACACTCTTTGTCGAACCAAGAGAAAAAAGGGTTAGCATGCGTAAATACTTTTCCTACCATTTGTTAACTAGACACAATGAAGTATCTATCTTACTACAAGCATCAAGATTGCTACAACAGTTTATTGTTGATACTTACACAATGATTGAATCACAAAGATTGTTGTAGGTGAGGACACACCAAAAGGAACTACTTGTTGAGTTGTACCAAAGCTTATTAGATGTTGTTCTTAGAGGTGAAACAAATGTAATGTCAACTGGAAAATGAATTGTGTTGCCTTCATAGTTCACAAGCTGATGCACGTTACATGATTCAAAATTACCAAGATACAATAGCCATCTACAGGTGGGTTAGATATCTTGACATCTTTTTAACATTCACTTGCAACCCTACATGGCCTGAAATCATTCATCATGATGAACTTATGAACTTAAAAGCCTCAAATAAGTCAAAGATTGTGTCTCAGATATTTAGAATTAGGTTACATACTTTATTGACAACCATCAAATAGGAGAGGATCTTTGGCACAATTAGAGTAAGCCAGAACTCACTCTTTTTAATACTGTGCTTATATTAAATTTGTTTGAATCAAACAAAATTGACATGCATCGTTTTCATGTACTTATATCTCATTTCTGTTATACTGATAGAAGTATATACCATTGAGTTCCAAAAAAGAGGTATCCCACATACTCATATACTTCTATTCCTAGAGCCTCATGGCAAAATTACAACTACCAAAGCTATGGATAAAGTCATTTCTATTGAAATTCTAGAAAGATCAAAGTCACATAGACTTTACAAATTGGTTAAGAAATTCATGACCCATGGGCTTTGTGGCCATAGCTGTAACACCCTCCATTTACACAGTCTATTATGTATTTGGAAGCGAAATAGTTCAGGCAAAACATTAATTAAAGCTCAAAAATTAAAACTTTCATCTTAATCATTGGGTTACTATTCATTTGGTATTTTTGGGTTTTTCAACCCAACTTTGAAAAGTCATAGCTAATTCTAGAAAAATCATCTAAGGGTGTTTAGAAATTCTTTTAAAAGCTCTTGTAGTCCTTTATATGAGAAAAATATAATATTGGCCATAAAATATGCCTGTTAATATAGTTTATTAATTTACTAAACTTGCTATGCTTTTCTAATACACTTTGCATTTCAACTTTAAAAATTCATAACTAATTTATAAAGCTTCAATTAACCTCATTTAGGACTTGATGGGAATCCCTATGTGTCTAATTTGTTCATAAAAATTATCATGAATAATAGAGATTATTTACTCTGCTTCAGTGAATTAAACATTTATCATACCCTGAAAAACATTCAATTTGAATAGTCATGATCATGCATATTAAAATCATACTTCCAAGCTCATACTTAAGAATATAATCACTTATCATTTATCAATATATATATCATAGGTACAGGCCAAGTCCTCACATTGAATTTAAACAATTTATAAAAATTGCTATACATTTAATAACTTGCAGTAAAATAATGCTTCGGAGGCTTATCTCTCTTGTTTTACTTACCCTTTGCCTCTTGCATTCACTTTTCTCTTGAAAGCTTGTAACCTAGCATGGTTAGTTATTGATGGGTGAGAGTCAAAGAATCCCAGTAGCAAACAATTACCATTCAAGCAATCAAGTTATACTTCCATCATTTAACTCAGTAACAAATAGCATTGCTAAGGCTTAAATATAATCAAGTGTGTAACACCTTTCTTTTCTAGCTTTATTATCCCTTATAGACCTTAATGTAACCCTTGGAGTCCATTATGTAAGCTAGAATTAGTTATCTTGGTGAATTTTAAAATACCCACTTTAGTTACTATTCCTTCATAAACCTAGAATTTTGGCCCAACTTTGAAAATTCACAACTAATTCTAGAAAAATTTAAACCAAGTGATTTAGGTATCTAATTAAATCTTTTTCAACCCCTTACAAGGGAAAAATATTTCTTAGACCAAAGTAATGCCCAATCAAAGCTGAAAATAGTTGGAAAATCATTGTTCATTTGGTCTAAATTGGGGTATTTTGCTACTGTGAACTTTTCCAATGAAAACGAAAGTTGCTCTCTGACCATGCGGCGAACTTTTGAGTTCACTACAGCGAACTCTTCTAGAAGGCACTTTGCCAGGGCGAACTTTATGTTATCAAATTTTCTGATTTTTTGCTAAACTTTAAAAAAATCATAACTTTCTCCACACAAGTTCAAATTAAGCAAACTAGGACTCTATAGAAAGCTTGTAAAAATATCTACTTGCAAGCAAAATTTCATAGTAATTGGATTCCATTTTCTTAAATTATCCCATTTTGTCACTTTTAAGGGTTTTGGACCATTTTTAGCCAAGTTGCATGCTTCTTTCCTTTCCTTTATGAATTTCACTTCAAAACACACTTAATTACAACACATAGCACTAAAATAACTTAGTGTAGGGATTTACTTTATATTTATCCATAATTTGCATAAAAACCACGTAGATTTACATCAAAAGTCATATATAACACATAGGTGCAAATTCCAACTTCATGGAAGCCATCACCACTTACTCTTGGATTTCCTTGCCTTTGCTGTTTGAACTTGTGCCTATTGGTTATCATTGGAATGGGTGAGATTTCCAAAAAAATCCCAGTAGCAAATATTTCTTACAAGAACATCAACATGCATGATTAATTAAATACAAACTAGTATGCCATGACATAAACAACAATACCTTACTTCTAATATATTTGTACAAGGCCAAGGCAATCAAAGCATAGCTACAACCATGCATACTCATAAGCAAGAATTTTCATGTTAGTGGCTACAACCACACATAAACATGGCAATTAACATATACAACAATCAAATGCAATATGAATGAAAAAGTTAGAAATGTTGCTGCCTCAGAGCTTTACTTTCCAATCTGACTTGAAATGGCATCCTCTTGTACCTGTCACACTTTTTAATACTCTTTTACTCCTACACATAATATGGTGCTTTTGGGATAAATATAAATTCATTACTAGAGCATTCTAACTTACACAACTCAAACTTAGTAATTAGAGATCTTTAACTTTCTAACTTTGGCAATTGAGGTTATAAGGCTTCCAAAAGTGTGCTCTTGATATCACCCTACACAAATTCTCATTCTAAATCCATTGAAATCATCAAAACATTCAAAATCATCCTTTTTCCCCTCATAACTACAGCTGGACGAAATTCATAACAAATTGGAGGAAAATGAGGTTTTGCAATATCTCTTGTCATATACATGCACAACCTCACTCCTATACCAATTTCCTTTAATTCAATAACTTACAACATTCATTTTTCATGCATCATCAATTCAGTCACAGTCAAGGGATGAGGGTTTATTGCCAAAAATTCATAGCAAGCCTCAATCAACTCAGCCAAAGCATCTACATGTAGCAAAACATGTATAGAGTTGATCTAAGATGCTTGTTACTTCCAATTCATGCTATTTCTCATTTTCTCTCACTAAACCTTCTAATTACCCTTCTTAGAACTCATCACATACAACCTTAGAGAGAAACTAAACTGATAGAAAGGAAGAATAGAGCTCATAGATTGATTTCTTTGGAAGAATCAAGCCAAAAACCACTTCTCACCTTTGATTCTTGCTTGATTTTTCCTTCCCTTTGCTTGTTCTTCACTTTCAGCAGCTTCTCTCTCCGCTCTTGGCTCGAGCACGAAAATGAGGACAGAAAATGGCTTAGGAAGACTTGATAAAAGCCAACTCAAGTGAATTAATGCATGTGGGGTCTAATTCTACTGATAGAGCCACTTTATACTGATAAAACTAACACTGTTGCTAAATATCTTCATTTTCTTTTCATCTTTTACTATGAAGATCACAAGTGGTAGCTTCTAACGTCCACAATTCACTTTATAAAAGTGAACATACTTTATGGCTACTTTATTTGATTGTTTCCTGCCAGAAATACTTTTCGAGAATTTTCTGATCATTTGACCCATTTAATGTCACTAAAAATTTTCAAAATTCATCTGATCACTTCATGATTTTTCTCACCTCAAATAGCCTTCAAATATGCTCTAAATAAATTTTCTCCCGAAAACCCTAATTTGGGGATTTTCAGTTTTCCGTACTACCATTCCAACAAATTGTTACTGACTTGAGGCTAAAACCAATTTTATAAAATAGAGCATTTTCCAAGATATTTTTTAGGATTTTAAAATATATTTTTGAGGTCTCTAGGTATTTTAAATAATTATATTTAGATACAAATCCAAAATTCAGCCAAATATTAAATGACCTTAAAAACTCTCGCAAGGGTTATTTTTGTCATTCTAACTTTAACTAGACCTCAATTCATGATCAGTTAATTTTTCTCTACATTTCTGGACTTAGGAATATTTTCTGATATTTTGGTCATCTTTTCCCAAAATGACCATTATGTCCTTGACTTTTCCAAAAATGACCATTTTTGCCCTCACATTTTTGAAATTTTACAAAATGGCATTTGTGGACTTCCTTCCATATCTTTCCACTCTTTGGACCCTGAACATCTCTGTAGCCCTTAGTTTAGCCTTAATTTTGGTTACATAAAATGAGGATTTTACAAAGAGCATGCATATAAAACTGAGAATTGTCAATCATGGCCATGAAACAATTCAAAAAGTCATTCAACAAGTTCAAGATAACATAGCTGTGCAACTCATGTCAATCTAGGAAGCATAACGACAATATAAACATAACTTAATTACAAAATGGGAAAGTTGCCACCTTTAAGCTTTACTATATATCTCCCTCTCGCTTTCCTTGATTCCTTTTCTTTCCATATTAAGAGCTTCTTTGATTAAGCTTCCATTCTCACTTCCATAGTGCCCAATAGTCCTAGATAAATATTTCACATAAATTACTAAGCTCATTATGACCATGAAAATCACTAACATCTCCTAACTCAATTAACTTCTCAATAGTAATTTAAAGGAACTTTTAAACATTTCGGCCAACACCCGTTAAACTAATTTACCAGCTTTTAAGCATCATTTACTCCCACAAACATTCACACTATATATTGGTGCTTATAATATTTTCAACTTCAACAATCATATTTACATTTTCATTTCCAAAACCCAAAAATAGCACCACGCTTGGTGCCCCAGAATTTTTAAGCACCATTACAAACTTTCAACAGTTTGGGTAGCAATCCATTTGATTCCTAAACATACACTTCATTCACAGTGGATATCTTTAAACCAATTTACATAAAATCACAATTTATTAACAACAACATCAATAGTATCATCTGTACATCTCAACCCGTTACTTATGTAACACAATACCATTAATGCCTCTAAATTTGTAACGAACTTTGAAAAATCATAACTTCATCTATAAAATTTCTATTGCAGTCATTTAAAGATTTACTCAAAGATCTTTTTATTCTCCAAAAAGGAAAAATAAATCTCAATATCATTTCATACACCTCACTACACAAGACTTGTGAACTTTTCTGATGCTCATATGGAATAATAGTATTTTCCAGCTTTTCTGTCAAAACTCTAAAAATTCATAACTTACAATCTACTTATCTAAATAATGTATTCCAAGACTCATTTTAAATCTTGAGAGGTGTATTATGTTCTCACAAAATTTCATGGGCACACGAGATCATTTGCCCCAGTTTTAACATCTCGTAAGATCAGTAGTTCAAAGTAACATCCTCATTTAGTCTAAAAGTTTCCAGCTTCAAAAATATTATCCTAATCATCACATTGAAGCTTTATAACCCTACCTTAATGATTCAAGATACAATTATTTAATTACATTTGGAAACATCAAATAGTGAGTTATAGTCAATTTTTACTTCCAAACTTTGAACCCATCAAGCTTCCGATCACATACATTTACACACATGCATCGTATATTTCTTTGGAATATATTTAAAATTTATAAGAGCCTTCTTCTATAGTTGCTCTCCTACACTAAAATCAATCTTGATTTACTTCCCCCTCCTCAAATAACAGCACCTGAGAATAAGGAAATAGGGAGAAGTTCGAAGAGCTCACCTTACCAAAATCCAAAATTTGCTGGAACAATTAGCCCTTCATTGATCAACAACGCACTCCTTCCTCTGATCGATCTCACTCGCACTCCGTCTAAACTATGCCTTTGCATCGATGAAGTAAGGGAAAGGAGGAACTAAGGTTTAGAAAACTCACCATGACTTGCCTTCTTCTCCAGTGACGTCCTCTTCTTTGACACCTTGGGTCTTCAACGCTCTCCCTCTCTCAACTTCTGATCACTCTAAACCTTCACCCTCAAGCTCTCTGTTTCATTTTCCCGGAATGAGAGAGAGTAGAAACAAATGGGTTAAAAAGGAAGAGGGGATAGCATGTGACTTGAGTGAGGGGGAGAGAAGAATCTCTTTTGTCCTTTTAGTATCCTTTGTTTGCAATCAAGTCCTTTTTTCCATTATAATAAGAGTCTAAAAGAATTTCTAAAATAAGTCCTTACTTCTTTTTAAGGATTTTCTTCCTTAATTAAGCTCTTTAACTCATAAAATAATTCCTCAAAAATTCTTGGGCAAAAATTGATCTCCTTCCTATTTTTCTTGAACTTTCCTAGAATATAGGAATAATTCCCAAAGATATAATTTGACCCAATCATTTAGTTTTGAGGCATATTGAACTGCAAATAATTTTCTAAGGCCTCAATTTTCTCTAAAAAGGCTCTGGTCAAATTTTTGGGATGTTACAATAGCAATCCTAGGTCACCTTGCATGAAAGACAAGAAATGCACTAAGTATTTTCCAAAGAAATTCAATTATCATGCCACAATGGATGATGAAGGTTATCCCATGTAACGAAGAAACGATGAGGGTAGAGTCATTGAAGTTAAGGGTATGCAACTTGATAACCATTTCATTGTTCCCTACATTGCATCTTTGCTCCAAAAGTTTGAAGCCTATATAAATGTTGAAAAGTGTAATCAATCCACTTCAATCAAGTATTTATTTAAGTACATAAGCAAAAGGAATGACTGATTTGTGGCTGGTATTTTTGACAACAGTTCTCATGAAGATTCACATGCTATGATCAACGAGATTCAACAATTTCACAATTCTATATATATATATATATCAGCATGTGAAGTTGCTTGGCATATTTTTGAATTTGCAATTCATCATAGACACCTTGCTTTTGAAAGATTGAATTTCCACCTTTTGAATTAGCAATTTGTAATCTATTCCAATACTGTTGATATTTCAAATTTAGTTCAAAGGCCAAGAGTTTGTAAGACACAATTTCTTGCATGGAAGAAATTAAATGAGGTGGATGAATTTGCAAAGACTTTAACATATCAGGAATTCCCAAACCTTTATGTGTACCACAAAATTCAAGTGACAATGAAAGTGTAGGAAAAAGGGCCTTGCGATTGAAAGAATTGGATATGCATCACCTACATCTAGGAAGTTGTACTACATGAGGATCTTGTTGACTAAAGTTAGAGGCCCTACTTCTTTTGACTAAATCAAGACAGTAGTGGTTGTCTCCATAAGACATTTAGGGATGCATGCTTGGCCCATGGTCTTTTAGCTGATGATAATGAGTGCATTACTACCCTACGGGAAGCTTCAAATTGGTCAACTGGGGAGTCACTCCACGAGCTATTTGTTAGCATGGTTTTATGTTATTGCTTGCAATGTCCTGATAATGTATGGAATCTATGCTCAAATCACCTATTGAAAGATCTACTTTACATCAATTGAAATGATCAAATGTCTCCAAGATCTACCTTACTTCTTACATTTTTAATAATATTATTATATAACACATCAAAAACCTAAATTTGTCTAATTTTTTCAAATAGATGTAATGATAACTATGCAAGATCAAGAGCATTTAGCTTTGCATGAGATCAACTCTATGTTACAATAGAATGGAAAGTTTTTAACTAATTTTCCCTCACTTACATCTCTAATTGACTGCATCATGCCCAAGGGGTCCAATATGTCAAATAATCTTATCATGCAAGAGTTATACTACAATAGGATTTCTTATAGGAATTGTCTAATCAATTGATCGTTGACTTAAACTCAGGGAAAAAGCATATATTTGATTGTGTTATGGACTTATTAAACAATCTGTTTGGTGATTTCTTCTTTGTTTACGGTCATGGTGAGATTGGAAAAATGTTTCTATGTGTAATAGGAGATATTGTCCTAACAGTTGCATCAAGTGAAATAGCCCTTGACATTGTTGCCATATGGGAGAACAACACACTCTAGATTCGCAAATCCAATTGAGATCACAAAATTTTCAATGTGTTCTATTCAACAAGACTTTAACCTAACATATTTACTTAGAAGTACCAAGTTGATAATATTGGATGAAGCACAAATGATTCAACGTTATTACATTGAAGCTTTTGTTTGAACAATGCAAGGTATCATGCATTGCATTCATCCTTTTGGTGGCAAATGCATAGTTATGGGGGTGGCTTTTGCCAGATCCTTCCTGTAATCTTAAATGGAATAAGAGCAAATATTGTTAATTCATGTACCAATTCCTCTTACATATGGCATCATTGCAAAATCTTACATCTCATTAGAAACATGAGGTTGGCTTCAAATTTGACCAACATTAACCACCATAAACGATCATGGTTCTTTAAGCGGCTTCTACATGTGGGGGATGGGAACCAAATCCAGCATACTTATGACCAATCAACTATTGAAATTCTTGCTGAACTATTGCTCCCACCATCCTCTAATCCAATTGCTGCAATAGTTTCCTCAACTTACATGCAACTATTAGACAATTTAGGGTCCAATGATTATTTCAATGATAGAGCAATACTTGCTCCAACAATTGAGCTGGTTAGAAAACTATATCTTATCATCACTCCCAGGTGAAGCAACTGAATATTTTAGTTGTGACTCCATATGTAGGTCAACTAAGGACTGTATATTTTAGTTTTGATCATCTTTACACAATTGAGTTCCTCAACTCAAGTAGTAGCTCAAGAATGCATTCACATAGGCTATGTCTAAAAGTTGGAGCTCTTATTATGTTATTAAGAAATATTGACTAGACAACAGGATTATGCAATGGGATACATCTTCAAATAACAAAGCTACGGAAATCTGTTATTGAGGCCATCACATCAAATGGATCAAATCAAAAGGTCTTTATTCATAGGATGGACATAAATCCTTTTGAGAGTAGGTACCCTTTTTGTATGAATAGAAGACAATTCCCATTTACTTTGTCTTTTGCTATGACTATCAACAAAAGTCAAGGGAAATCTCTTCCTCATGTTGGATTATACCTCCCCACACTTATCTTCAGTCATGGTCGGCTATATGTTTCACTTTCAAGAGTTTGAAGCACAGATGGACTTAAGATATATGTCCCCAACATAGGTGTTGACGGTAAGAGAACAGAAACAAATGTTATGTACAAATAGATCTTTAGAAATGTTCAACTATCATTCAATGAAAACTAAAGGTTGTGGATCTTTCTTAAAATGGTATAATAAGGATTTTTTTTTTTTGCAATGATAAAATCCCATTCTCATTTCATAGTGTTATCTACTTGTTCTTACAAACAATGATTATATGTTCTTAATGTGGTTTAAAATCTTTAAAATTTCATACAATATGATATTTCTTCCCATGCATTCTGCTGGAAGCAATTGCTAGTTACTATAACACCTGTTTCACATAAGTACAAAAAAGTCTCACAATAACTTAATAACATATAATAAGAAGTTCTAGTGTATGAATAACAATAAGTTTATATTGCTCACTTATCATTAGAACTTTTAGTAATTACATTCCTTAGATAAAATTTCATAATACTTCTCCCTAAAAAACATCAATATGACTGTTGCGCACAACCTTTTCTTAGCAATCAGCTACAAAGGATGAGTGTTTAGGTAGATTATTTTTCTATGGCTTGAATCCACCTAGCTCCCTAACTTTGAAGCCATCTTTTGTAGATATGGGGTGTGTGTAATGTGTATATATGAGCAAAATTAATCGGTAAGTCCCTATAATTTACCTCAATTTTTGAATCACGTCTTTATAGTTTATTTAAATTGGACCCTTTTAGTTTTCATCCATTATAAGTATTCTTACTTGAATTTAAAAATAATTAATTTTAATTTATATACATTTATGACTTCATGAAATCTCATTTGTTTTATTTAACACTTGTACATTTCTATAAATAAAATTTCATAGAGGTTACATTATAAAAATCATCACATCAAACAATAAGTGCTGAATTCAAATAAAATAAATTATAAGAGCTTGATTCAAAATTAAGGTAAGCTCCTGATGGGGGCTTAGGTCTAGTATAAGGGCAAATCCCTCACAACTAGTGAATCAAGTTTTGAATTTTTGCCAAGAAAGGTACTCGTATTTAATATTCGGTAGTGCTTTTAATAAGATTATCTTTAATACAAGTATAAGTGTACCTAAAAAACAAATATTGTTCACCTATATTTCTTTATATTTTAAAATTTGCTAATTTAACTAGCACGTCAATTGAGAAGACTTGGGAAGGTAATATGAAGTGGCTATATATAAGGCGCAAAAGGAACACAATACTTATTATATATAAGAATAACATTTATAGGATAAATAATGACATATAGAACCAGAAATAGAATGAGTAGGTCCAATTCATACTTTTTCTCAACTACATTCAATTAATCGAATGTGAAACAATCAAAATAATGCTTGGATACATTGAGAGTAAAAATTGACCTAATTAGACTAATAATATGGCTCAAATATTTTTGGAACTAAAATAAATGTTCATCAATAAAAATAAATAAATCATAGCCCAAATAATTAGACTAGAGGCCCAAAAGATGTGGCCCAAAGACATAAATCTGTTACTAGAATCTTCTAAACTCAAGCTGGGGTTAGAAATCGTAATATTTGCCAAGATTCATGAGGAGGTGCACTTGAGTTGAAGGTGTGGGCACTTCACTGTAAGTGTCCCTGAAGAGATGGGACGTAAGCGTAATTTATGCTAAAATTCAAAAAGAAGATCAGAATACTGTATTAGAATTTCAAAATGATTAATAATTACTTTTTGGCCATTTGATTTCATATTCATCATGAACACTTATCAATATTACAATATCAAATACGTGCACAAATTAAGCACGTTGAATTTAAATAATAATATAAATTAAATAGCATGCAACAGGTATTGTTTGTCTTCTTTTAGCTTTTCAATAACTTTGAACATTTCTTTCCACAACTTATTGCTTTAGGCATTATAATCACATTTGATATTTTTCATAATGTCTCATAGTCATTTTGGCTTTATAACTATTTTGGCCTTTTTTCTAACAAATTGACACATATTTTTCTATATAACTTTTGATTACATTGTAACATTTTCTCATTAGGATATTTTTAGTATGTTAAAACTCAACTTTCAATGGTCAAGTTTTCACTATAATGTGATCATGGCTGTTATTTCTCATCACATTTATGTGCTTTAATTTCAATTGCACATCATCAATTTCTCTATGCATTAGTTTTTTGAACCAAAGTAAAAATCTTTTGAAGCTGTAAAGTGCTTTTCATTTTATGTTTGAACCTTTAGCCTTCAAGGCTTTAATATTTGTAGCAATTAGGTCATCAAAATGTCATGAATTTTTTTCAAACCATTTACTGAAATGCATGGTGTTCTTGTGCAGAAGAACCATTACGAAAGTGATATAACTTCTAGTTATCAAATTGCAAATACAAAATAAATATTAAATAAGAGATATGGCTTATGGCCATCTAAAATTAA
>QFDD01002028.1:0-82205 GCA_006871305.1 Vachellia collinsii | reverse complement strand
TCAGACAAGAACCACTAATATGGAAACTCAGGCCATCATCTGTTTTCTGGAGGCTCTTGATCCCTCTTATGAGACGATTCGTTCTCAGATTCTGTCTAGTTCGGAATTACCATCTCTTGATAATGTGTTTTCCCGTGTGCTTCGTGCGGACAGTCTGAATGTATCTACGGTCACTCCTACTGCAAGTGCTTTGGCAAGCCATGGTCAATCTGCAAATCGTAATTACTCCAGTCATAAACCAACTCCTAGTTCCTCTGCTTCGGCCTCTAGTGGCTTCATCTGCAACTATTGCAAGGAACCCGGTCATATCAAACGCAACTGTCGTAAGTTGCAATATAAAAATCAGCAGCGCGGTAACTTTGCTCATATTGCTCAGACTCCTGAGTCTCCCACTGAGTCTAGATCTCGTCCTGTGGAGCCATCCGGTTCATCCAGTGCCCTAGTTGCAGGTACCAATTCTTGTCTTGTTACTTCTTCCACCAAATGGATTCTCGATTCTGGTGCTACTGACCATATGACAGGTAACCATCATGTATTCTCATCGTACGCACGTTCTGCCAATCCCTCTTCGATATTTATTGCCAATGGCTCTCCTACTTGTGTTATTGGTTCAGGCACTGTTACACTCATGCCCTCTCTTTCCTTATCTTCTGTCTTACATGTTCCTGACTTAACTTTTAATCTTTTGTCTCCAAGTAAACTCACTCGTCATTTGAATTGCTTTGTCACCTTTTTTGCTGACCATTGTTTGATTCAGGATCTTTCGACGAAGCGGATTATTGGTAGAGGATATGAGTCTGGTGGCCATTACTTCCTTGATGATCGAGTGTCGCGTTCAGTTGCTTGTGTTGGTGGTTTATCTCTCGTTGACATCCATTGTCGTTTTGGTCATATTTCTTTAGTGTCTTTAAAGAGGATGTATCCCCAGTTTTCTTCAGTGTCTACCTTAGATTGTGAGTCCTGTCAATTTGTTAAACATCATCGTGTTTTTTTGCCTCCTAGAGTCAACAAACGGGCTACATCTCCCTTTGAATTAGTCCATTCTGATGTTTGGGGTCCTTGTTCTGTTGTGTCACAAACTGGTTTCAGATATTTTGTTACTTTCGTGGATGATTATTCCCGAACTACATGGATTTATTTTATGAGGCATCGTTCTGAATTGTTTCATCACTTTTGTAACTTTTGTGCTGAAATTAAAACCCAATTTGGTACTCCTGTTAAAATTTTGCGAAGTGATAATGCCAAAGAATATTTTTCTGCCCAATTTACTACGTATATGCACCAACATGGCATGCTTCATCAATCCTCTTGTGCCGATACACCTGCTCAAAATGGTATTGCTGAACGCAAGAACCGACACTTATTAGAAGTTGCTCGGGCTCTCATGTTTTCCATGTCCGTCCCTAAACCTTTTTGGGCTGATGCTATCTCCACTGCTTGCTTTCTTATTAATCGTATGCCATCCTCTGTTCTTCAAGGTGATGCCCCCTATTCAGTTTTGTTTCCCAAGCAGCGCTTATTTCCGGTTTCTCCGAAAATCTTTGGCTGTGTTTGTTTTGTTCGGGATATTCGTCCAGGTCTTACCAAACTTGATCCTAAGTCCTTGAAGTGTGTCTTTCTTGGTTATTCTCGTGTTCAAAAGGGTTATCGATGTTATTCTCCTGATCTTCAGCGTTACTTTGTCTCTATTGATGTCACATTTCATGAGTCCACTCCATTTTTTTCATCTTCTGAGTCCCTTATGTCTCCTGACCCTAGGACAGAGTTGGATGACATTTTGTTTTATTCTCCTCCTGTTCCACCAATACAAGCACCTGTTCCAGCTTCAGACTTGATGGGAGGTGATCCAGTCATTCGAACTCATGTTTCTCCTACCGCTTCGACTTCGTCAGATCCTGTACAACTGTTGTCTTCCCCTGATCCGGCTCATTCTTCCATGCCTGATCATTCTGCGCCTTCTGTCTCTACTGATGATTTGCCTATTGCCCTTCGAAAAGGTAAACGTACCCTTTGTCTTCCACAACGTTATGCTCATTGTGTCCACCCCATTACTTCCTTTGTATCTTATCAGAAATTGTCCCCTGCTTCCTATTCTTTCATTGCTTCCTTAGATTCCATTACCACTCCTACATCTGTTCACCAAGCCTTAGCCCATCCTGGTTGGCGGGCTGCGATGCATGAAGAAATGATGGCTCTTGAAAAGGCCGGTACCTGGAACCTTGTTGATCTCCCTTTGGGGAAGCAAGCTATTGGATGTAAATGGGTATTTAATATTAAGACCAATGCTGATGGCTCCATCGAGCGTTTGAAAGCACGGCTAGTTGCTAAGGGCTATGCTCAGACGTATGGTATTGACTATTCTGAGACCTTCTCTCCTGTTGCCAAGTTGACCTCTGTTCGTCTTTTCATCTCTTTGGCAGCCACTTATAATTGGACTCTTCACCAACTTGATGTTAAGAATGCGTTTTTGAATGGTGATCTTCTAGAAGATGTCTATATGCAGCAACCACCTGGGTTTGTTGCTGAGGGGGAGAAAACGAAGGTGTGCCATCTTCAGAAGTCGTTATATGGTTTAAAACAAAGTCCTCGAGCTTGGTTTAATAGATTCTCTTCCGTGGTTAAGAAATTTGGGTTGTTTCAGAGCAAATGTGATCATTCTGTATTCTATCAGCACACAGATGCTGGCATGATTCTTCTGGTGGTATATGTAGATGATATTATTATCACAGGTAGTAATATCTCTGGAATCTCAACGCTTAAGGTCTTTCTTAATTCCCACTTTCAGATGAAAGACTTAGGACCGTTAAAATATTTTCTCGGGATTGAAGTAATGCGACACAAGAAAGGTATCTTTCTGACCCAGAGAAAGTATGTCCTTAACCTTCTAAGTGAAACTGGAAAACTTGGAGCAGCACCAAGTAGTATTCCCATGATATCTAATCCATTTTTAGATATTGATGAGTATATCCCATTTGAAGAACTTCCTGATGATATGAAGAGTAAGATTGATCCAGAGAAGATCAAACCATATGAATATCCTGAGCGATATCGAAGACTGATAGGGAAACTGAATTATCTCACAATAACTCGTCCTGATATAACGTTTACTGTGAGTGTCTTGAGCCAATTCATGACCACTCCTACAGTTGCTCAATATGAAGCATTGGAACATGTTTTACATTATTTACAAGGGTCTCCAGGTTGAGGTGTACTTTACATGAATCATGGACACACCAAGATTCAATGTTTCTGTGATGCAGATCATGCAGGCTCTAAATCAACAAGGAGATCGACTACTGGATATTGCGTATTTATTGGAGGAAATTTAGTTTCCTTGAAGAGTAAGAAGCAAGATGTGGTATCTAAATCCAGTGCAGAGGCAGAATACAGAGCTATGTCTCAGTCTGTCCAAGAGATTGTATGGCTCTTCCAACTCATGAAGGAGGTTGGCATAACTACATCATTACCTACAAAGTTGTGGTGCGATAATAAGGCAGCTCTACATATCGCATCTAACTCCGTGTTTCATGAATGAACAAAGCATATTGAGATTGACTGCCATTTCATCAGAGATAAGATTAAGGAGAACTTAATTTCTACAAGGCATGTGCGATCTAATGATTAGTTGGGTGATCTTTTTACAAAAGCTCTGAGTGGGACCCGAGTTGAATATCTATATAACAAGTTGGGCATTATTAATATATATGCTCCAACTTGGGGGGAGTATTAGGCATAATTAGGTTTGATTAGGTATAATTAGGTATTAGACATGATTAGGTTTAATTAGGTATAATTAGGTATTATGCATGATTAGGTTTGATTAGGTATAATTAGGTATTAAACATGATTAGGGATAATTATGTTTTCACACCATGTTTTCACACACATCAATTCTCTTGTATAAATACCTAAGTTCATATGTTGAAAGTATAAGACATTCTGAATTCAATTCTCATTTTAAATGTTTAAAGATATATTTACATTTTTAAAAAATACATGGTGTTAAACACTATTTTAATAAAAGATAGTGGGTATATTTGCACTGTAACACTTGTACTTAGAGTAAATTTTTCACTGTATAACTAATCATTTTCGACAACGATGTACGATTGATTGGTGCTACAAGTCATCATTGGGTGTGAATCTTAGAGCTGATATATTCGTACACGTTAGAAATACGAGGATATGATCAATTCAATTGAATGGATGTAAGCTAATAGAGCAATGTAGCAAGTTTGAATTTGATCAAATGCCTAATCTTAGACCTGTTTTATTTATTTTCTCTCATTCTTTTTTCAAATAAAAAAAATATAATATCAACAGAGTTTGAACCTAAATTCCAGTTGGCACCTCAAAGGATGGGCTGGTGTGAGTAATGTCCACTATTCATTAACAATAGGTACCAGGTGCCGGAAAAAAAACAGAATCTGTCTAATTTAAAAAAAAATTATATTTACGAAATGGATGTATATGATATGCTTCAAAAATAAAATAAAAATAACGAATTGAAAAATAAGATGTATGTCTTTTATACAATTGTACTGTATTACTTTGCTGTAAATAAATAACAGAAAAAAACATTTCATCTGGATAGAATTATAAGTTACAGAAACTAAATGGTGAAAATTAAAAATTAATAAATATTACTAACAATTAATTTGTCAAAATAATCATCTGGTAGATTTAATTTGACAAGTTCTTTGCTAAGCGGGCTTTATGGGCTTTTGCGCTACGGGTTCCTAGTGTTGAACCTGGCCTTGGTAACTGACAGTATTGGGCCTAGGAATCCATAGGATTACAGTATCCCTCTACATACCACTTTTCCCCGGTACCAAAACAGTTGAAAATGTACCCCAAAAAAAAAACAGTTGAAAACAGATTTTTTTTCAGCGATAGAATATAGAGTTAAGATGCATTTAGCATCATGAAGTATTTTTTTCATGTGTATCCAACTTCCTAAAATATTTTATGGTACATTCAGTATTTTAAAATATTTTTTTGATGCAATCAGAATGCTAAAGTATTTTTTAGGCGTTTCTAGAACTTTAAAATAGTTTTTTGTGCATTCAACATCAAGGCACAACAAATAGGTTAGGGTACTGGGCACACTGAAAAATAATATACCATAAATACTTCATGGTGCTATATACGCATTAACTATGGAATATATGTACTTAGAAAAAAAAGTTTAATTTTTTCAAGATGTAGTATTTTTTTTTTAAATGTTTTTGGGCAATATCCTCACATACAATTTAAAAGTATGATGTGAGTGGTTGTGAAAATTTTTAAAAAAATGTTTCCATGATTATTTTTTCATCCTATAATAATTGAGACATAATGTATTAAAGTTAAGTAATTTGACATATACTCACTAATCAAATGCTACACACAACAAAAACAAAAATAACAGCAACAACAAGTATAACTTCATTAGATAGGATCGGTTACACAGAGCATTATACTCTATTAATAACAAAGTATTAGATAAATGTCAATCAAAATGTTGTGATTAACAAGTTCATTTAGCATTCTCTTAGAGAGTTTGTTCCTCCTCTTATTGTGCTCTATCATCAAGCACTGTATAAGTTATAACAACAACAGACCAAAAGGATTTTATTGCGCATAAGTTGGAAATGAGCTAATGGAAAGATGATGAAAATGTTGGATTGGAAGTGGTAGCGGCACATGGGATACATTAAATTGCAGGGTCACAATAGATGGAAGGGAAAATATTTGAGAGACAGAAATTGAAATGAGATGAGGGTAATAGAGATAGAAATAGCATGGTAACCTATTTCATGGAAAGCAGCTAGCCTTTATATTGGGTTTAACAATGAAAAGTGGGAACCACGAACGAGAGAAATCTGCATTCTATTGAGGCTGCCATCTCACTTACCAAGCAAGATAAAAGGAGCTCCCCCTCCCTCCTGGGTTACTTCTTCTTCCTGCATAAAATAGCAACAGACCTGTCTGCTAAAAGTCATTGGCAATAATGGTAATCACTAATCAGTCCATCATAGCATTTACTTTCCATGCATACACATCAAATTTGTAATGTGATTACCGTTGAGATTATATCACCGATATTATTTAATTATGATTTGAGATTGTATCATATTTCATATTTTATATATCTTAAAAGAATAAATATGAGATATGCTTGTATTTTATTAGATTATATGAGATTTGATTGTATTATAGGGTTAATTGTAGTTTGTGGTTTGTTTATATAAAGACTTCTCTATACTCTCATTTAAAAAGTTAAATATTAATTTCCTTTCAATTTTTGATTTGGTATCAAAGCCTTATCCAGTTGTTTGATCATCTCAACATCTTCTTTCACATTACCAGCTGTACATATGGTTCTTTCTAGACTCCTAAAGTTAGTCTGTTTCTGTGTTCATCTCATATCCTTGCAGCTTATCTGGTTTCATCCCAGAT
This sequence comes from Vachellia collinsii, assembly GCA_006871305.1. Lineage (NCBI taxonomy): Eukaryota > Viridiplantae > Streptophyta > Magnoliopsida > Fabales > Fabaceae > Vachellia > Vachellia collinsii. The sequence continues at coordinate 75,764 of QFDD01002028.1, read as the reverse complement.
ACATGCCTTCGTCTTCCATCCAGATTACATTGTGCCACCTCACACCTCTCCATTGATATCTTCTCCCTTGGATTGGTTTACTAATTTTTTTTACTAAATTTTCTAGCAAGTAAACTCAGATATTAAGATTATGTTAGTGATATTATTTAATTATGATTTGATATTATATTATATTTCACACTCTATATATCTCACGAAAAATAAATTTAAGATATGATTATATTTTATTAGATTATATTAAATTCAATTAAATTCTAGGTAAGCTCTAGTTTGTAGTTTATATATATAAAGACTTCTTATACTCTCAGTTAAAAAGGCTGAATATTAAATTGTTTCAGGCTGTCGGTACTCGTAACGAGGGGAACAAAGCAAACGATTAGACTGTACCATAAAAAAATAAAATAACTGAGACTTGGCTTTAGGCTGTCGTAAAGATCAACATCAGTCTGATAGAAAACGATGTCCCCAGAATCACTAACGAAGCGGTCTTGTCTTAAACTATCGATCAAATCCCGGATTAGATGAACCGGCAACGGCCCTGATTTCTCCGGTTCGTGATAATACTTCCCCAGAACTGGCCTCGCCGCCTTCGTCTGCACGAAAACAGAGCAAAAGCATCAAGTAAAACCTAGATTCTGTTGTTGAAAAAGGCTTGTGCATAATAATATATATGCCTATAGTACCGCTTCTATCAAATGATAATGAGGAATCTGAGGAAAAAGATGGTGGATGAGATGGGTTCCAGTGTTATGATGAATGTTGTTGATCCAACCATAATCACGATCCAATGTTGTAAGTCCACCTCTCAAATAACTCCATTCCTGTCAGAAACTTAATGACTTGAGAGTTTTGGTTTTTGTTGTGTTTAAGATTTTTGTTTGGGTCAAGGAATGTTGTTATAATGTACCTTGCCTCTGTACCAGGGTAGTTTCTGCTTGTATCCATGGTGCTGCAAGTATGTGACGGCAGCCAACCACATGACAGAGATCTGCAAAAGACCACTCAAGGGTTTATTATACAGAGTGGTGAAACAGGGGAGGGGTGGATCATGAAACATGATTCATGAATGAGTGGGTTTTTAACCAAATAAGGGACGCCGTAGAGCTTGAAGATTCTAGTGGGGCCCATGGTGAGGCTGAGGTAGAGAAGCAGAGAAACCATGGCCAGCCAACATAAGGTCGAGGTTGTCACATCTTTTCTGTCTTGTGGGGAGAACAGTTGACTGTAGGGATTGAAGTGAGAGCCTTTTTTTCCTGGGGTTCTCACCCACTGAGAAATTCCAGTTCATTGATAAGAAACCCATTAGCTTTATCATGTCAGTTCGGTAGTAATAAATAATAAAATTATTTATGTTTCTGGTAATTATAGGTCTCACCAGATAAATGGGAAAGGTGAACAATTGGAACGGCAATGTGAAATTCAGCATTTTTATCATTGGATCTAGACTCTTATAAAGCTTCTCTGTCAACTGCGAAGAAAATAAATGGAAAGGCTCATATTGATAATCATGAACAAGCTAATCAAATTCAACAGTGTTTTTTCTTTTTTTGGGTTGAAGAGGAACAAGTACTGGAACCCAGGATTCGTCATTCTCAACATGTCCATGGTTTTGATGGTGGATTTTGTGGCTGAGTCTCCTGCGAGAATGATGGCGATTCTCTCATATCAGACATTAAGAAAGAAGGACGAAGAAGAAGAAGGGAACGGGGAAAAGCTCATAAGGGAGAACCAAACCAACCATCCATGGAAGGGAATAAGAATCACACAATGTGAGATATGGCCCACAAAACTGTTGAGCATGCTACTGTTTGAAAAGCTGCCATGGCCGCTACATAATAATGATGATGCAAAACAAAAGGTTAGAGCGCAAAACAGAGCAGAGGCTATTTGGTAACAGAGAGAAAGAGCGGGGGAGGGAAATAGTACCAGTCATGGCCGAGAACGAAGAGAGCCCAGATCATGGTGCCTTGAAGGGGCCAATAGAGAGGCCAGAAGAACCAGGAATCGAAATGGAGAGCTAAAGCGAGGAGGGAAAGAACAAGGAAGACATCCCTGAGAAAGTAAGCGAGGGACCTCCATGGATTCTTAACCCAGCAATGGCCGGGAATCGCGGCTCGAATCTGGGAGATGGTGAAGGGAGGAGGAGCGCTGGGATCGAAGGCGTCGTTGTCGTCGTGGTCGCCGCCGGAGGAGATTTGTTGCTTGGGGAGGTGGTAAGACATATTGAGCTCAGCTTCAGCGGCCATGAGTGCTGGTGAGAGAAAATGGAGGAGAAATCCATGGCATTTATAGGCACATAATCCATGTGTTTTCTCTCCCGTAGCATTTCTCTAATTCTTCTTACTTTATTATTAACATCCTTTTATTAAAAGTTAATTTATTCTTTTGAATTATTTTATTTTAAATAATTTTATCGAGTTTTAAATAAAAATGGAAGAAAAGTTATATCAATTTGTATGAAAATACTTTCTAAATTGTTTGGTTTAGGGTTTTTGGAGGGGAGGTTAGGGTAGGTTAGGGGTCTAACAAAGATAAGTGTATTCGGTTGGAAAAAAAGTTGGAAAAAACGAGAGGAGATAAGGTGTCAATTTTTATCTTTTTCCCCACCCTTGACTCCTTTCTCTTAACCTCCAAAACTGGGGTTTTTTTGGAGGAGAGAGAAAATTGTGTTTTTAATTTGACAAAATTACCCATACTATTTTTACGATATTCCATTGTTACCCTTAGTGATTTCAAACCCTTTCCCCCTTCCCTTTCCTTATGCAGCCTCTGCATTGCACAGCTGCGCCATTTTCTCAACTTCCATTTCCTCTTTCGCGCCATGTAGCTAAATCCCAATCATTAGCGGACAATGGAGAGTGGTGGTTGAGCAAAAGACGAGTGCATTTTTTTTATAATTTACTCGTAAGCAGCAGTATGAGTACCTTCAAATGAGTAGGATATTAAGCAGCAGCGATAGAAGAAAAAAGGAGAAAATCATTGGACAACCGATAAATGGAAATGAGGAGCAATGCTTCCCGCGGGCGTTTCCTCAGATGGCGATGGAGATTTAAAGGAGAAAGAAGATGCGGAGTGCTAGGAGAGATTCTTGGAGCTTCCGGTACCTCGCCAAATAGCTTTTGTTCCACTATTCACACTGATTTAGTAGCCAAGCAGCAAATCTGACGGTTACAAACAGTTTCTCAATCTGAACAAACTGGAAGCAAAGAACAATGAGTTCTCTTAGAAGAAAACGTAGAGTGAATAAAGAAATGAGCGCAATGATGCTAAGCTTCCTACACATTTGGATCAAATCAAAGAATATGCAGATCAAGACACAGCCATTGGGCTTCTAGAAGCACTACTTAACAAAAACCTTGAGAAGCATACTAGAGCTGTTTTGGGAATCATGAAGGCTTCCATTTGTTATAAAAAAAAAAAATGCAGATCGCATTCGTCCAAGCACAAAAATGAAACAAATTATTTTGTCAAGGAATATGTTTTTTTTATAATTCAAACATTTTATAAAATGGTTATTTTAATATAAATATTATAAAAAAATACGTAAATAAAATGATAAGGGTATAACTGTCAATCTAAAATTTTCTCCCCTCACCTCCATTTCAAAACCAAACAATAATTATTAAAGTATCTCCTCTACCCTCACCTCCCTTTAAACCAAACAAAGTTCATAATCTCCCCTCTTCTAACTTCACCTACCTTTAATGAACCCCATCTACTCTACCCTCCCCTCCGTTGAACCAAACAACGCCTAATTCTTCTTATTTTATTATTAATATCCTTTTATTAAAAGTTAACTTATTCTTTTGGATTATTTTATTTTAAATAATTTTATCGAGTTTTAAGTAAAGATAGAGGAGAAGTTATATCAATTTGTATGAAAATGCTTTTTAAATTTTTTGGGTTTGGCATTATTTTATATATACGTATGAAGAAATACTTACATACTCTTAAAATGTCATGACATCCATACTCTGCCAATGGGAATATTTCAAATATCTCATATTATGATCTCATATTCCATAAATTTCTTTTAATTATTTCTCTTTTTTCATAATAAATATCAATTATAATGGGTTATGGAAAAAGGGAAATAATTGGGATAAATTTATGAGATATGAGATCTATAATGGAGAATACTTGAACATTTTCATTTAATAGAGTATAGATGATGTAACACTTTCAGGTGTATGTAAATATTTCTCTATGCATATGTAACTATGTTAGCCTGAATTTAATAGTAATTATATTTTTGCTTCCATTTTGAATGTTAAATGTGTTTTAACATCTTGGAAAAATATATGTTGCTAGATGCTTTTTTAGTGAATAATAATGGATATTTTTATATCTTTAACCCTTGTAATTATAATATGGCTTAGATATTCGTACACATGTTAGAAACATGAAGATAATCAATTTAAATAATTTCTTCGCATTTTAATAGAAATGGAGACTTTGAACAAGACAAACATGAATTTGGTGCGTTGACGATAGATTAGTAAGAATTAAGAAAAGTCAGAACGTTTGCTCGATATGTATAGGTGTGTATGTATTAGAGTCGAATTCGGACCAGTTCGCTTAAGTTCATTTAATTGAAGAGTTATGTTTGTGATTTTAAATTATAAAAAGCGGATCTAAAAATGTCCATCCCAATGAGCTAATGACTTGAAAGGGCTGACTCCTTTAAACTGATCATAATTTTTTTTCCATTTGAATAAATGACACTCTTAGAGTGTGACTTTCGCGGGGCAAACTTCTCTTCTCACAATAAAACTCCTGCAAATATAGCCTACAATGGGAAATTTAATTAAAAAAACGTGAAAAGAAAGTTTAATTAATACCACTTCTTTCTCATTTAAGAAAAAAAGGTCATGAAACAGACTTTTAGTTATGACAAATATGAGAACAAGATAAGTGAGTCGTTTCAATAATTTAAGCTAATTAAGAGCATGAATTATATGTTCGAAATTTTTTTTTAAAAAAATATTATTCATTTCTCTGCTGGTTGCTGTTTAATTTCTTATTTCTACTTTTTATATAAATCAAATTTGTAGACCCGTACTACTGATTAATAGTGTGCTCTCACACATTCATCCAGATACAGGAGATTTGAAAAGTTTGATAAAATTCTAATAATGGAAATTAAGAATATTTCATCTATATGTGATATGATTTTAAATTTATGACTTTGATGAATAATGCTTCTCCCCCAGAATGATACAAGCAGATCAACTCAAACAAGAAGAGTAATTATAAGTCTACGGCCACTGATAATCTGGAAATATATACTAGAGTAGCCAGTGAAGAAGCTTTCAGCATTAGTTCCCACGTTCTAACAAAGTATAGAAGTTTTATTCTTCAAACTAATGTTCAGGTACTCATTTGTACTCGTAACTGGTTGCATGGATTTTCATATAAAAGTAATTTAGTAATTTATATGTATTTTACATAATAAACATATTTTAAGTTTATGATTTTGGTTTATTATTTGTTATAGAGACTGAAAATGATGATAATAATGGTATTATGGATGAAATACTTGATATTTTTTACCTCAGTGAAGCAGAGCCTTCTGAGCCTATTATTAGTGAAACTCAATCAAATTCAAATATTTTTGAAATTGAAGATAATAATGATGATTGATGAAGTAAGAAGTTTGTGTTGTGTGTTGTGATGTTATGTTTAAGAATTTGAGAGTATTTACTATTGTTGATGTAGTTGTTTATATAATTAGATATAACTTTATATATTTTTTAGTAAGGAAAATTGTATTGGTATTAAAATTGATGTTGTATTTAAAAAAAAAAAGTGAAAAGGACCTCAAACCTGTAGGCCATCATTTTGTGAGTCGGCCTGAGAATATGTTGGGAATTCAGTACTCGTGGCCCAACCCCGTGAAGGCCCAGCCCAAATTTTCAACTCTAGTATGTATAGCGAAGTGATTGATTTAGTATGCTGTATGCGTAATACGCTAGGCTAGCCTGCCATGGGTTGAACTAAAAGTTTTTGATATTTGGTGAGTTACTTTTTAATCAATCCAATCTGCCAATTTTTTTTTTTGTATTTCTCCTATATGTAAATTTTTTTTTTCAATTTGGACTTGAAATATTTTGTTTATTTTTCAATATTTAAGATGAAATATCATTTTTTCACAAATTTAATTTATAAAAATACACCACAACTTAAATATAAAACATCTAATTTAAATTTCAAACAATAAAACTTAAATATATATATATAATATATTTAATAATATTGAATTTAAACATTACTGTTAAAACTAGATATAAACCATAAATCAAATAATTAATAATCATTCAATGTTAATTATATTTCCATTATGATTAGAAGTTGTCCACATATTTTTTTATTAATCAATTCTATTTTTTTAAAAATTTAAAAAAAGGGGAACAATGGGTTAACCAGCGGATTGGCTTGTTAGTATACCATGAAAGCAAGTAAAAAAGATCAACTTCCATTCGGCCCAAAAAAAATACAACCCAACCCATCATTTTTTGGCGGCAGACCCAATTCATATTTACATGATTCACGTTCTGTAGTGGTTTTGTACCACAAAACGTGAATGATGTAGATCTTGCCAGAGCTAGCTAAGCTAGCCAATCTGCTATTTTTCTAACGTTGTACAATTGTATTTAGAAGAATTAATTAATAATGGTGGAGATTGATGTCCTTAATTTTTTGTCACCATCGAGATTCATGGCCTTAATTACTCTAGCTAACAAGTCTACATACAAATATTATATATATTGCCCAACGACTACCAAGAACAATGGAAATGGAAGGCTGCCTTTAATTTGAAGAGGCAAAATTGACAACTTCAACGATATATCTCCATGCATAGAACTTCACTGTGCATATGAGACGAGCCTATTAAATATATTGTTGGGCAAAAAAATAAAAAAAAACTAACACTCAATGACAAAGTGAATTCTTACCAATGATATCTGGTTTGGTAGATGTGGTTTTTTTATTTAATCTCATATTACATTTTCTTCATGGAAGACAACCAAGTAATGTTTGATACTTATGTGGATGATTCAAGTGGTTTCTGATACTTAATAATTACTCTCCTTAATTGAGGAAAACTTTGAGTTAAGTCTTGCGTATGGATTAGATTATTATTTTATCGTTGGAAGCGGTTTACACTAATATGATCCAATCCAGCTTTATTTATTAATTCAACGTGAACTCCTAAACCATACTCTTACCTTTAAAAAAAAAAAAAAAAAGATAAGTTGGGTTCCGGGGAAATATTAAAGCTAAGGCATATTTTGAAATTTAAATAGTGCTTACAGAAATATTTATAGATCATTACTAACAAAGTTCTTATATTGATAACATGATTTCAATTCACGATCTTATAAATTATGACATGATTTTTTATTAATTGAACCAACATTTATCGGTAACTTATAAATCATATGGTTAGTAAGCATTTGTGTACTGCTACCAAATCCTACAAATCCCAACTTGTTTCACCCGTCAACTAATGATCCTCATTCTTTCGATGATTTTAAGTTTTTTTGTTTGTACTTCCATCCATTTAATATAATTTTAATGGTTTGTTTTATTTATTTTTTAATATAATTATCTAATAGGGTTAGATTCAAATGTTGCCAGATTCATTTTGAAGCAGGTCTTTCATAGACATTTCCTGCAAGCACATGAATTCAAACTCAACTTTGTACTTAAAAAACCAAAGTCCCTTCTATCCTTCTATTATGACCTGCGGGACTTTTTAATTGTTTTTTCTATTATTTTAATAAATGTCAGATATTTGGAATTGCGGATTTTTAAATTCCATTCCTTTTACAGAAAGGATCATTCTGTACTTTTATCATATGGCTAAAGTTGTGAGAGGGGAAGGGTTAATGAATAAAAGTTCGAAAATAGTAAGGTGGTCAGTTGTTAAGAATGACATTCTTTGATGCAATTAGTTTGAAAAACTTGAAAACTCAGATGATGCCAGAAACTCCTTCACACATAAAACCTTTTCCTAAAAGAAGCCAAAATCTGTTGAAATTGCTCGGAGCATGTGAAATACGTCAACCATTTATTGCAATTCAAAAGTCATAATCTTTTTTTCCTAAATACCGATATTTTTTAATTAAAAATAATTATGTTTGATGCACTAAATGCGAACACTTTTTTTAATAAAAATTCAAACTTTGATTTACCATAATTGTGTAGATAGAAATCCTATCATCTGTTCTAGGAAGAAAGTAACCAATTTGAAAGTCACATGGTTTTGGGCTGCTCTAATGGTATTTTTTTTAAGGGATTTTTGAAGGCCCTGTCTTCATCTGTTCAGTTCTGGGCTCATAATTGGACAAGGTGTCAAGTTTCTTCCTTTTTTTTTGTTAAAAAAGGTATGAAAAAAACAGGGTCGGTCCAAAACGGAGAATAATGTTTTACATTATGACGTCTTGATAAAAATTTTTTTTTTTTGACCTGACGTCTTGATAAAATTTTAAACATACGGAAAGATGATTATATCAAAATGATTCATAACTCTATTGCATAAGACACATGGCATTTCCCCCTGTCTAGGGCAGAGAAAAGGCATTTATCTCAGATGGATTGAAAAAAAATACTCTTCTAATCTTATTTATAAGTCACTTTTAATCTGTTTTATATAAATTAAGAAACACTTTAAATTTAATTAATATTCTTTTAAAATATAATAATTTTATAAGTTTATTTCTATGTAATATATATTATGATAAAAAAATACAGTCAAAATAATATATAAATAAATGATAAAATTATATTATACATTCATAACAATTTAATAATATAACTTATAACAAGTAGATGTAACTTTTTTCTACCGGTCAATCAACACGATCCATAAATTCTAAATACTGGGCAACCAACGAAAATAACGGACAAACAGGCAAGAGTTCATCACTTGAAACTACACATTTAAACTTGCAACGTTGGTTTTAATGAAAGGAATTAGTTTCTTACTGTGTCGAATCCCTTTGATAAGTACCTATATTTGATGTCTGAGGCAAGACAACAATAGGAGGACAACGTGGAAGAAAACTACACATTTAGTTAGAGATAGCCGTGTCACCAACGTTCGCTCCGACTGCTAAAGCAACCCAGTATGAGTGCGTCTGGCAATCATCATCCTCTAGTTCTGATCCAAAAATCCGTCTACCAGAATCCTCATCATCTTCACCATCATCTCAGTGACGAACCCAAGATGGAAGAAGCAATAAAATAAGTCTCATTGATTCGTTCAAGGAGGAAAAGGAAACAGAGGAAGAATATAAGCCACTTCTGTGTGCAAGTATCATTATCTCTTGGAATCAGGACAATCCATCCATCTGCTGCTTGCACTGCTGTCCTCCATTAGAAGAATCTATCAGAAAATGGGAATCAGGTATTGTTGACAGGAAATCATTAGATTTGTTCTCTTCAGAGAAATACAAGGTGTTCTTTCATGTTTCCTGATAATTGAATTGATTTTCTATTGGCGCATCCGATTCCCTTCCTTTCAATCTTCTCCTTCCATTGTGGAACACCGAATTAGCTTCTCTTCTCCCTAGTTCTTCGTCATGATCATTTTTTAAGACTAAATCCTAAGCACGACCACACCCTTTTGCTGCCATAAATCCCTGTTCGTCTTTCCCCAATCCTCCCTACTCAACTCTTCTTTCGCCGGTTTCAATCAATCTTGTTCCATTTGTGGGGGAAAATGGTATGGTTAATGCTTATAGCTTATGTTATTCTTGACCAAAATTTGATTAAAATGCTTTTTATATTTTGTTTGATTAACATGAATTGCAGAGTTTTGAGGATTCTGGGAAGAAGCCTGTAACAGTTGGGCCATGGGGAGGCAGTGCAGGATCCCGATGGGACGATGGGATATATTCTACAGTCAGGCAATTGGTGATTGTTCATGGCACTGGAATTGACTCCATAAAAATTGAATATGATCAAAACGGGTGTTCTATCTGGTCTGATAAACATGGTGGTAGTGGAGGCCTCAAAACTGACAAGGTAAATTTTTTCCCTCAGCCCGCAAAAATTGAACTAGGAAATACATGTGGTTGGCTGAGAATGAACAAGCTGATGGGATTTAAAGTTTCTGAAGTTTGAAAACATGTAACGTGACAGTGAGAGAATGACACAGTGAGTGAATATAACTTGTAAACTACACTTCCTAGAATGTTACACTTGAAAAGGTCATAATCCGAATTAGTGTAATATACCAAACAGTGTCAGTATTATTGCTTATTTGGTGCTTACTAAACATGTTATGTGCATTTGGCCAAAAAAAAAAAACATGTTTTGTGCATCATAGTAATCACATGATATAATTTGAGTTGCAGGTCAAGCTTGACTGTCCAAACGAGTACCTGACATCAATACAAGGATACTATGGCAGCTTAAACCAGTGGGGGACAACTTTTGTTAGGTCACTGAGTTTTGAGAGTAACAAGAAAAAGTATGGACCATTTGGGGTTGAAGAAGGGACATATTTTTCATTCCCTATGACTGGAGGGAAGATTGTTGGGTTCCATGGCAGGTGTGGTTGGTACTTAGATGCCATTGGAGTGTATCTGAAACCTTTGCAGCAGCAAAACCCACCCAGTGGTTTGCTTCATTCACAGAACTACCTGGTTAACTCCATGAATCCTTCGCAGCACCACTTAGCCAACACCACAGAACATGTTGGCTACTCTGTAATACAAGGAAGTATGTGTGAGAGCTTTGATATTGTTCTTGCTGTAAGGCAGAAGGATGGTTTTGGTAAACCTATTCCAAACAATTTCCCTGCCCCTCCCAAGATCAGTGAAATAAAGGAACCTGAACCCATCAAACATCACAAAGAAAAGGTGCCCATCCCTGTTAAATATAACAAAGAGAAGGTACCTGACACCATTAAAGATCACAAGGAAAAGGTACCCCACCCCATTAAAGACCATAAAGAGCAGAAAGAGAAGGTGCCCGACCCCATTAAAGATCACAAAGAGAAGGTAAGAGAATCTTCATGGATTATACCTTCAAGGTGTTTGATTTTTTGTGTCAATTATATCAAGTACAGTTCTTTTTTCAACCAAAATTATTCATTTCAGGTTGCTCGTGCTGATAAGGTACCCTCAAAGGTTGAAGGAGTGGTAACATATGGACCTTGGGGTGGTAATGGCGGGAGTATCTTTGATGATGGAGCCTACACTGGAGTTAGACAAATTAACTTATCGCGCAATGTTGGGATCGTGTGGACTAGAGTTTTGTATGATCAAAATGGGGAAGCCATATGGGGAAACAAACAAGGTGGAACTGGAGGGTTTAAAACTGACAAGGTGAATTGAGAGATAACAAGACGTTATTATTACTTATAAATCATGAATCTGTGGCAATGTCGTGTAGATTTGGTTTATGAGCAATTTGTGTATGATTTTGCAGATAGTCTTGGATTTTCCATCTGAAGTATTGACGCACATAAGTGGTTACTATGGACCTGTGATGTACATGGGACCTGCAACGATAAGGTCACTCACTTTCCACACCACCAAGAGAGTGTATGGACCATTTGGAGATGAACAAGGAACTCATTTCACCACTAAGCTGAAAGAAGGGAAAGTGGTTGGCATCCATGGGAGAAAAGGTTTGTTTCTTGATGCTATTGGTGTGCATGTAATTGAAGGAAAAGTAACAATGCCAGCGCCGAGTACACCTCCTTCCAATGCAATCGTCCCTAGAGAACCCAGCATTGATGAATTAGACAATGCTCTGCCTGGGAAACTGGTACTTGCTAAACAGGCACCATCAGAAGAGGTATATTCTTGATCAATTCAAGAACCATCACATAACCAGATGAACACATTAGTATAATAAAGATATTGGAGAACTTCTCAAGTGGATCATTTTAACTGTGATCTATTTTTGACATTCTTTATGATGTATTCATTTTTTAGTGACTTGGTCTGCTGATTCAGTGCTCTGCTTATGATTTTCTTAAAGATCACTTGACATAAATAAATTACCAAAAATGAAATTTAAGCTCTGTGAAGGTCTATTCACAATATTTTCAATGTCTTTCCCAGGTTCCTTATGGGGTGATCAAAGAACCAGCTCCTTGTGGACCAGGTCCATGGGGAGGGGAAGGAGGCAGACCTTGGGATGATGGAGTCTTCTCCGGGATCAAGCAGATTTACTTGACAAGGTTACCAGAAGCGGTTTGCTCAATTCAAATTGAGTACGATCGAAATGGTCAATCTGTTTGGTCTGTGAAGCATGGAAGTAATGGAGGAGAAACAATGCATCGGGTACACCATATACATCAGACATACTTTTCCTCTTTTTTTTCCTAAGCACATTTCATTTATAGTTTCCCTGTGCTCCATCTTCTCTTAGACTCAATCATTGTTAATTATTGTCACCTCAGTTAAAATTGGAGTATCCACATGAGGTGCTGACTTGCGTATCTGGGTATTATGGACCAATCGCTAAAGATGAGCGGCAATTAGTGATAAAGTCACTGACTTTCTTTACAAGCAGAGGGAAGTATGGGCCGTATGGTGAGGAAGTAGGCAAGTTTTTCACTTCAAATACAACAGAAGGGAAAGTGGTGGGTTTCCATGGGAAGAGTAGCTTGTACTTGGATGCAATTGGAGTCCACATGCAACATTGGCTGGGAAATCAGAAAACCTCCAAGTCCTCACTTTTCAAGCTATTCTGATATTGAAAAAAAACATAGTGACTCTTCTGAATAATGGTTGTGTTGTGGTGGGTGTTCTGTTAACCGACAGTTAAGGTTTGTTGTACAATTCTGAATAACGTGTGTTTGAATTTTGAAAGCTGCTGCTACTCATGACTTGATGGTACGTGAAAGTGTTTTGCTTTCACCTCTTAGAACACGAGTTCGAACAAAGGCAATTTCACACTCCACACTGTGACAAGAATATGGAACCATGTGGTTTCACTCTCTGGCCAGCAACGAAATGATTTACAGTGTTGTGTGCTTTCTTTATGGGGAACTTTTGAGATTTGACCATTAATTTGTTTTTATATAAAAAAAAAATAGATAGGTTGGGTCTGAGCTCGTCTGGGTCAAATATATCTATAACTATTAAAAAAATTTTATACTAGAAGTGAGATATTTTTAAAGTTAAGTTATGAACAAACTCTTTACAGACTCAATTAATGTTTTTTATTTTTTTTTGCTTTTGACCATTAATATTATTGAAGCTTCTTTGCACATGGTCGGTTGCCTATTCGTGCTCCCGTGACATGTAAAAACAGTGTTCATGGGTAACAGTAACAGCTTAAAATACTAAAGTTTTCTTTCTTGGTCTTCACATACTACGATCACGAGCTCCTTAGTTTCTTACGGTAGTAAAAGCCAGCATGTGACATCATTTTATTTTATTAATTAATACAACTGTTTATTTTGATATACTAAAATTATGTATATTGTGATCTCCTACTTTGATACGAAGTATTATTTTAAAATATAATGAGTATGTAATAGATATAAACTCTGTAATTGGGATAATCAGAAATATACGTAATAGTTGTCTTTAAACAGATATGTGTATATACGTATATATGGAGAGAGAGAGAGAGAGAGAGCCATAAATGTGAGAATATGCATGAGATTCAAATTCTCTAATTTTATCCTCTTACATTAATATCTTATTTGTATCTCTCATGTTTTAAAAAGCACTTGCACAGATTTTTCACTTCACAGAATCTAAATTAGTTTATAATATAAATTCATTGATCATCAACCTTTTCTGCCTCGGCGCTTATCTCTGTTCCTTGAAGGATCATGTCTGGAATTTGCTCTGGTTTCGCCGTAGTCGTCAAGGCTGATCATTTTCAAGGATCTTCCTACCACATTTATCTCCGCTTTATCATCTGCATGATTAATCAGTCAATATTATTTGCATCTCTAATATAATATGTGTGCGTGTGTGTGTGTTTCTCGATGACAAGATAACTTTCATTATTTTGCATTCACATAAGGAGAATAAATATTTTTAGTCATTATCAGGAATAAGAATATACATGAACTAAAACAAAGTGTACTGTTTCTAAATTTTAGAAGCTATATATAAGCACCTGAGACATATTTTATTTGGGGATATAAGTAATATTTTTCCTCTTCACGGGTTCACGTAAAGTGATGAATAACATCGATGAGCATAAACAAGAGGGATATAAAATGGACAATTTGGACTTGTTTAACTAGAAATAATTAGGATTAGTCATTGGAATATGAGAAGTTTCGTGTGTCTATAAGCGTTGTGTTCGAGATTATTTGAGAAATAAGAGCAGATATATCATACTCAACATTTTCTTTTCCATGATCTGTGACTGTCTTTCAGGAGACAGATCATATGCATCGAACTTCACTCATGGATCGGAGCAACAACTATTAGTAAACCAAACGGTACATATTTAGGAGTGAATATTCTGATGATTAATATTTAACGCCAATCCTCATGATTACTAAATTAAAGAAAATTATTTAGTCGAAGTGTCGAACAATTAACTCTCTGAAAAAACAAGAGAAGAAAGGAACATAGAAGCATCTGAGCATGGTTTGGCCAAAATAAAACTACGAAAACCAGAAAACTTTGATTCTGTGTGCATGTCATCAGCTGACAGATATGATTTAAAATGACAGAAGAAAGGACCTTTCCCCTCAGAAACAGACAAAAATACAAACCCTATTAAACGCTCTTTGACCTTATTAATTAAACCTAATTAACATGTTCTACATGGTAAGAAATTAACAGGAATAAGAGAAAAGGCTCGAGATATTAAGTTTTAAGAAGTAGAAAAGAAAGAAGAACTTACGTTGAGAGAAGAAAAGAGTGGTGGTGGTTCGAGCATTAGAAACAAGAACGACAGCAAGAAGAAGGCAAAAGCACAAATAGCGACCTCCCAAACCCAAAGACATTATAATTGATTATATCGATCTCTTTCCTTCTTCTTCTTCTTCTGAATTGAGTATATGAGTTGGAAATCGATGGTGACAGAGATATATATTTATAGCGGCTGAGAGAGAGATCAGAGACAGGATATCCAGGTTTTGTTTATTATTTGATGTTGTTGTTGTTGTTGTTGTTGTTTGTGGGTTAAACGTTCAACGTCAACACTGGCCCTATCTAAATCATCACAGCCCGTTCATTTTGGGTCAACGTGCCAACATTACATATGTATATAATGCTTACCTTTTTAAATTCTACAACTTGCCATATATGACTCATGGATAATTTTCTTAAACAAAAACTTGATTAATTACATGACATGGTGATTATTATAAAACATTGTTTCATATATATGTGTGATATATTTTTATTACAAAATGTTTATTTAATATGAAACACAGAAAATTTTCATCTCGCTCAATTTAGATTTTAATTCCTTAAATTTCTTTTATCTACACTTTTTATTCCTATATTTTAATAAAAACATAAATCATTTTGACTCTTGAGTAACTAAAACATGATTTCAAACTATATAAACCAAAGGGTAAATTCTAAGGCTATACGTTGCATTAAGCTCTAATTTAAATTTGCGACGATTTTAAAACGGTGGATCAATTAATATTTTGGCTTAATGTTTAAGAATATTTTACTAATTTATTAAGTAATTCGATAGCTGTAGTTGTTTTATGATAAGTTCAAATACTGGATGAGATTAGCTCATTTTAATATATTGATATGTGATACAATCATATAATTTAGCGACAACATTTTGAAGTTTACTTCAAATTATGAAACAAATAGTCAACCCCGTGATTTAAAATAATGAATCGCGCGCTATAAAATTAAATAAGCCATAATTTCACGTCACTTTAATTTGAAGTCTAGGAAATTTTTGCATGCATGGTTCAATGTACTATTAAATATCGGACTTTAAGGCGTACCGGCAGTAAATGATGAGATTATATGTTTCGAACACCAAATCAGAATCCATAATCACGAGTGTTTTAAGAATAATTACGATGCGTTTATGTGCTCAAGTCAAAAGGATTTGCAGTTTATATACATACGACATATCAGTATATTATATATCAATTTATATTTATGTAACTTATTTTAAAAAAATTGATAAATATAAATAGTTTAAAGTAATTTATTTAAATTTCTTAATCTTCGTAAATTAATCAATCAGGTTTTATATTAAAGATTTGAGGTAGTAATATTTTCTTATATATCATTTAAATTGCCCTTTAAAATTAGGCCACGTGCACGTAACCCAGAGGCAAATACTAAATAGTAAACACGATATAAGTGATATGGATAGAAATTTTAAGTTATATGATGCACTCAAACGGGTAAAAAACTCAGAACAAAAAAAAATGGGTAAAAGATTAGGTAGATAAGGTAAAGATGTATATTTTATTAGCTGCACAATAACTCACCTGAAGATGGAGGAGGGTGAGGAGGAGTGTGTTTGGGATTAGATCCTGTGGGTGGATAATCTTCTATTTGGTAGTATAGCTCCTTTTCATTCTCTGGTAAATATTAATTACAGAAGAAATTAACAGACCCGCATAATTAAGTTGGAATAAGTTGAAATTAAGATTAGGAGAACAATTACCTGAAGATGGAGGAGGGTGCCTAGGAGGAGAGTGTCTGGGGTTGGATCTTGGGGGTGGATAATCTTCTATCTCGTACAGATGTTTGTGCTTCCCTGATATATAAAACATCAAGTTACATCAATCGTTTTTATCTGTCAACTCCAAACAATGAATTGTTCATATTAGAACAGAGAGAGAGAGACACACACACACCATTTCAATTAGTCTTCTAGGTGAGTCACTGCTCACTTGCACCTCCACCTCATTCTCGCTTACTAATGAATGCATTAAATCAATAAAAAATTTCACATTTGCTCTTCTCAAAATCTGTCTCTTCATTTATATTTTACCATCAGATCACATATTTATCTCTTTGCAATAGAAATTAAATAAGGGTAAAATTAAAGAAAGTATCATCAATTACCTGACTTATATTTAGAACCAACATTTGTTTTTTCCCATGAATGATTCACACGTAGTACGAGAATGGTATTCGTAACGTTTAGAGTTATATATGGAGGTCAATGTAACTGACTTAGTCAAAAACCAACTCAGCTCGAATTTATTATTCAGTTAACCGACTCTTTATTGCCTTATTTATTACGAGCCGGCCATTCTCATTTTATTTCACATATCCTCTTTTGGTGAATCTTAATTATCTAAAATGCTCAAGAAATTATCGCTTCCACCATTCGCAATTTTTAACATCATTTTGTTTTACAAATCCGGCTTTAGGATCGTTTCCAACAGCAGAAAGGGGGAGAAAAAAAATAACAAGAGTGAAGTATCTAAATTTACGAGTTAACAGTGCGAAATAATAATGATAATGAGAAATGAAACAAAATAGGTAAGCAAGCTAAAGCTAAAGCTACAGCTACAGCACTCACATGAAGATGGAGGAGCATGAGGAGGAGTATGTTTAGGATTCGACCCTGTGGGTGGATAATCTTCTAGTCGGTATAGCTCTTCTTCATTCTCTGAAATTAAAAGGATCGGAAGACATTATGTTTGTTTGCTCCTCAAGTTTAGAGATAATTAATTTCGATTTTATCTTTTGCTGTTAATTTGAATAAGAAGGAGACGAATATATGATAACTAATTAATTAATTAATTACCTGTGGCGATGTCTTTAGCGAAGCAGAGAAGCGAAGAGGGAAGCAGAAGAAGCAGAAAGAAGCCAAGAATGTTAGGAGAAGCCATTGGAGGAGAAATGTGCAGACCACAGAATGAAGGAACTGGGCTTTTTATAGACTCTAAATCATTAATTAATTGTCGGCTGTGGTCGCAATTCCGTCTCTGAATCTGAATTTTTCACTTAAATTAGGGAGCTGGGTCTTGTACGTAATTAATTTTGAGACTTTTCTGGCCTTATTATACTACTTTTGAGAAAAAACATTCATTTCATTAATGAAACGGATTTTTGTCATTAATGATAAGGATTTTGGTTCGCTGAATTATATATATATATATATATATATATGGAAATGCATTTACTAATATACACTACTTTTTTTTCCCTCCTTTTTACTTCATAAGGAACAAAATGAAGAATGAATATAAATCTCTCCTTAACTATCAACCTAACCAAAACTATTTAAATAAAAATTAAGTTAATACTTTCCTCTGTTTCAATTCTTATATTGGTTTTTTTAACACTCTTATTTGCCATCGATGATTTTCAATGATTTTTTATTTATAAATTTTCGGTGCAAGTTTCATTTTTCGTTGTAATATAAAAAATCATAATTGGTCGTGTATATATAACTAATTTTTTTTGATAGAATATATATAACTAATTTTGATGATTTTGCGTCTTTTTATTCTTGCCAGCTTTACCTTTTTTTTTTAACCAACTAGATACTAATAAATATAAACTCAATTTTAACGAAGTGTTAGAAAATTAATTAATAGATATATTTAAAAATTAGTTAAATTCATTATTTATAATTGAATATGTGTTGATTTTTTCTAAATAAGTATAAAATTGAAAGATCAAGTGAATTAAATACTTTTATTATTAATTAAACTAAACCCTAGCAGCGTATTGATCCCTACTCTCTCTCTCTTACACTACCCTTATTAAAACATTCAAATGTCTTAGAAAACGGAAAGAAACTAAGAATTTATTTGTCAATAATTTTCAAAATCATTTTTACTCACATATTTATTTGTCAACAAAACATTCAATAATTTAGTTGAGATAAAACTTTTCTCATGTACTTACCGTAAACTGTGTACAATTACTGTCGAAAACTAATGTCAAACAAGCTTTAAAAAACACTTTTTAGAAGACGCCTTTATGTATGAATAGGAGGGATTAAATCAACTCAGCTTCTTTACGGCGCAGAACCTTCATTTTTCAAGCCTCACTTTCAGGGAGCTTTATCATCTACCCCTGGCATTGTTAGGCAATTAATGAGTAAACATTGATAGTATAATACTATCTAATAATTTTTTATTATTTTTCAGTTGCACATCAACAATATTTTTTTTTATGAAAAACTTATGTCAAATTACTTATATTTATAAGGTTAAGTTCAAAATTTACCTAAATATTTTTATATTTAGGTAGATTTACAAGTGCTTATACGTATTAACAACTACTGATAGCCAAAAAACAAGTGTCCGTATGAAAATTTACATATCATAATTTATATTATAAGAGCTTATACAAAAGTTTGCAAACTTTTATAGGTAAATTTACTAATGTACATACGTATATTTACAATTAATTATAGTAGAGATCTTAACCTGATGAATATAAATGACTTAGAGTTTAGGTTTTGTGCTATTTTTTCATTACAAGTAAAAAAATATAATATTGGCTGCATAACTCACATGCAAATGGAGCTGGAAGATTAGGAGAACTTTGATCATAATTAGCCCCGGGCGGTCCATAATCTTCTGTATGATCTACGTCTGTTTCATTCACTGCCAAGAAAAAAGATTGTTTCACAAATTTGTAAATAATCGATATTTTCTACAGTAAAATATAAAATCCTCAATAATAAATCGCACTTTTAAGTTTTAACAGCTCATGAGTAATGAATCATGCAACTCATGCGCAATCTGTGCAAGTTTACCAAGCTAATTTGAAAAGGGAAAAAACAGAGATGTAAAGACTCATCATTAGACTAAAAAATGTTGTTTTTATCAATCTTTAAAATAATCAATATTTAATATAACAAAATATAAAATCTATAACTCATGGATCCTGAATAATGTGAGACTTATTTTCAAATTTCGTGCAATACACCAGACTCACCAATGTGATTTGAAAAAAGAAAATTACTACAGACAACGCATGTTTGAGCATCTTTAACAAACAAGATCATAAGCTACATATTTTATAGAACATGAATAAAAAAAAAAGTCCCATTATTGGCGGCTTTTAAATAATGCAACACTTAATTAAAATTAAATGTTTTAATGATCAAAAAAATATAACTTCATCAGATTTGACTGTCCCAAAAAAAAAAAAGGTTCAAAGGAATTGGGTAGACATGAATAAAATGGGGGGTTACATCGCTCACCTGCTGCTGAAGGACGACTTTGGTCATTGACTGCAACAAAGAAAAAATAAGAGCTTTTTATCAATTCTTATAATCGCCAATATTTAATTTAATGGAATGCAACGTTTATAACATGTCATATATACTGTTTATAAATTATAAATATTCCAACTCTACAAGATTTCATATGAAAAAAACTAGTACATATGAATTCAAGTTCCTTTTTTTTTTCCAATGGAATTTCTAAACATGAACATTTTACCTATATTTTTCTAAATAATTTGCGGAACAATGATAGAGAAATATTTAATACCTTTTGGGATGTTACGAGCAAAGCATGGGAGGAGAGTAGAAGAGAGCAAAAGAAACAAAAGGAATCTGGGGATAAAAGCCATACACACACACACACAGCTAGTTGTATGAATGAGTGATATAAAATGGCTGCCTCTGTTGGAACTGCAAAATCCAATCACTATTTTATAGACTTCGCAAGTAACTGAGGTTGCTTATAAATCATGTTTGCAACCACTAAAACAAAACTGAGTCAAACATCTAAAATAGTAAAAAGACTCATATTCGAATTTTTATGAGAAGGGAGTCCACATATGGGGTACCCATGTTTATTCTTTGATCGGATCTTACATAGGACCATTTCTTAGAGAGAGACACTCGATCGTAGGTAGTTTCCTTAGAAAAGATCACGCAAAGTCATGAAAAATTTGTTACTAGTCCATCTTGATCCGAAAAGTTTTGTAAATGATGTTCTATGCAGATCCCAAAGAAAGAAACAAAAGGATGAATTCTCTCCACTTTTCATCTTAACTGTTAGATAAAAATATGGGCGTTACAAATTTAATAGTTTATAAAATATTTTTTCCATATTTCTTAAATTGAAATTCTAAAAACAAAATTGTACTAATTTAAATTTCTTTATTTAATACTTTAAAAATTTAACATTTTATTAATGGTTTTATAAATATATTAAATCTGGACCGAGGTAGGGAAAGAATGAAGGGAAATGGAATTACCATATGAAGTTTTCTTTTTTTTCCCCTCACTCTTTTCTAGCTTTCTCGTTATTCTGTTTTCCGGGATTTATGCTATCTAATTACGCTTATAGTGGCTAATCTGTAGTGGGATTAGAACAATTCTTGTGTTGATTGTTTTCTTCAAGTGATATGAGCCAGTGCCGTGGAATTGGAAATTTAGACATAATTAAACTTGATCACCAACCATTGATTTAATTATAATTTGATATTTGATTACCGGTGCAAATATTTCCTTGTGCATTTCGTGGCCAATAATGTGTGAAAAAATAATTCAGAGGCAATCTAATTCATCCCACGCAACATGATCAAGAAACTTTAGGAATTTCTACTCATCAAAAGGATGTGGATTAAATCAACCATCATTGGTTTTAACGGAATGCGCGTTGGCTATTCCAAGTTAACTCGTTTGAATTAGTTTCTGAAAAATGATTATACGTAATAAAAATAAAAATGTGAACAAGTTTTATCTCGATTTATGTAAAAATGATTTTTGAAGTGATTGACAAATAAGCTCATTCTCGAATCCGAATCTATGTAATGTAAAAAACATCCTCAGAAAAATTTCTCTCAACTAAACCCAACTGTACTCCAACTTGAACTGATTAGACGGCTGCAGTAAAAAAATATAGACTTTAGAGCATGTTTGGTAAATGCTGTGGAGAATAGATTCTGTCTCGGATTGCGTAAAATAGCTTTTGGAGAATAGATTCTGGAGAATAGCTTTTGAAAAAGCTGGAAAGAATAGCTTTTTGGAAAACCATGGTTTCCACTTCCAAACCATGGTTTTGAGAGTTAAAAGCTATTCTGGAGAAAAAAGTATGTTTGTCTACCACTTCTGAAACCATGGTTTTGGACCCAGAAGCTATTCTGCATTTTCGAAACATGTTTGTCAACAGCTTTTTCAAAACCTTGATTTTCCTTCAAAACCAAGGTTTTGACAAATTGCCAAACATGCACTTAGAGGAGAGTGAAGGTACACGTAGCACGAGAGCGAGAAGAGAGTTCTAAGATATCTTGAGTCCAGAGTCATTATGGGCCGAACAGACAATTTTGGGCTTCAAAAGATGGACAGAGGCATTCTGTCACCTTGGAGCCCATAGTTTTCCTTGGGTATTTTATTAACTAGAGGGGTAGGTATTAACTGTCTGATGCAGGATGACATGTGCAACTTATTGTTGAGCTTCCATGTGTAAAAAGTTTTTTTTTTTTTAAGAAAGAGGCTGGGAGTAATAGTTGGACAAGTATTTTTATTTTAATTAATGTTTATCTTCTTATCTTTGAAACAAATTTAATAGCGGGAATCATCAAGATATTCTTTTTTAATTTTTTGTTAGTTTAAAAACGTGATAGATTAGATGATGATCAAGATAAATAATAAGCGTCTACATACATGTGCGTGTGATTAAACACGAGGGGATTGTTTGAATCATTATAGAGTGTTCTTAAGATTCACAGTTGGATCAAAGTTCGAGCTTACAATTAGATCTGGCTCTAGATTTGTTTGAAAAATTTTTGGTTAGACTAACATGTGACTCCCCCCCCAAAAAAAAAAAAGATTAAGGGCTGTTTGAATAACTTTTAGGATGATGATTTTTTTGTGAAAATGCATTTTAAAAAATGATTTTTTTATCTAAAATCCATTTTGAAAAATAAAAACTTGTTCAGATAAACGTTGTAAAAGTGACTTAAAAAATTAATCTCATTAAACAATGTATATATATATTATTTTATATTGTGACAGAATTAGGGGGCAAAAGAAATGATAAAAAGTAGTTAAAGTGTTTCAGGTTACAATTTAATATATCTAGGTCGTGATTTAGAGTGTACTAGGTCACGGCTTAGAATTTTTATGTTTAGGTCATCACCTAGAGTATCCCAGGTTGCGACTATAAATATTCAGATGGTGTCTTGAATATTAAAGTTGCGACCTGAAATACATTTTGAGTAGAATGAGCTTTTTTTCTCCTTCTTCCCATATTGTAATATGGCCTTTGGAATACATTTTAACTTCCAAAATGCATTTTCCCCATAATCTCTCCCAAACACTCATTCTTTCCCCAAAATGTATTCAACCTCCTAAGATACATTCCTGATAGCAGAAATGATTTGCCAAATACACCCTTACATGTGACTAGTAAAAGGAGGTGAATTGCTTAGTTTTAGTCCTTTTCAAATTTAGACAACAGTTTATTGTGTTTAATGCTTGATTCGTATTGATTTTGATCAGAGTTAGGACAATAGTTTGAGATTTAATTATGTTATGTTTATGTTTTGGACTTGTAGTTTTAGGGAATTTATAGTTTTATTTTTAAATATTATAAAACAGTTTAAAAAATTGACATGAAAGTTTGCAGGTCAGCCCTAAGCAAACATGTTCGAGAGCCGAACTTCAATAATATGGTAATTTTATAGTATGTGAGGTTTTCAATTCTCACTTATCACCATCCACCTCTAGGTTTCCTTGCTCTATGTTTCCATTTTATTTCTTAATTTATTTTGGAAGTGTGCAGACACATAACACAATTCCCCTTGAACATAATAATTACCAAATTATTCATATGCCTTGTTCCTCATATGTATATTAAAAATAACACAATACATAAAATAGAATAAAATAGTAAAAAATTCATAATTAAATAGAAAAATATTTATAACAAAATAGTAATTTACAAATTCTCATCCAAGACACAATCTTTGTATAAACATTTCATAATAAAATATTTGGAAAAATTCAGAAGAAAATAATAATTCATAGAGTATGGTTGAAAGATAATTTGTCGGAACGTATCAATAATTTAAAAAAACCTGAATTTTGATGTTAAAATTAAAAGCCTATAGGATTTTGTAATTAAAAAATTAGGTATACACCTACCTTCAAGTTTTATTTTTAATAGCAAAAGGATATTATAATCTTTTAACAACATTAAAAAATCTCAATAAGGTAAGCATAAATTAGATTTTGTGTATTTTAGTTGAATTTATAAAGAGTTTTCCCTGTAAAAATGTCTTATACTCTTATATCAATAATCACATGTAATAATATTTAATATAATAGTTAGATGGGTAGTTTAAATAGATTAAAAAAATTAATTTATCGGTTATTTTGTAATAAATATATTTTGATTTTTCAAAAATATCACCTTTTTATCAACCCTTAAATAAAAGCTTTTTAATACATGCAACTAATACATATTTTGAAAACAACAATACAAAATTAAAAACTTTAAAGATAAAATGTGTTGATTGGTATGTTTACTTCAAATCAAAATTTCCAAAGAAGGCGCGTGTTTTACTCCAAGACAGGATCTAGTGGGGCCCGTCTCCCTAGAGATACCCCCGCCAACTTCAATTTGTTGAGAGATAAGCGGCGAATTGAATGTGTTTCTTTGGCTCCAAGCTATTACGCTTATAAACTCTAATATTTTTTATTCGTTAAATATATTTTATAATATAATTTTATTTTTTTTGGCCAAACTTTATAATATAATTTAAACAACTTTGTTTCTGAGAAGTTTCTTCTTATTGTAACTAACAATTTTGCAAGGACTACACATGCTGTACTACTATTTTATAACTAAGACGTGTGTTTAAAAAGATAAATATATCGATTCTACTGAAAAATATGAATAAAAATTGATTACATACCATATAAAAATTATAAGAAACAAGATAGTAAAATATGGATTTAAAATCTTATTATGGGATTGCTTGGATTAACAGTGGAAAAAAATGGATTTTCTTTCATTTGACTTTCGCAAGCGTGAGTTACTGTGAGATCCTTTGAGAAATTGAAACATGCTTGGATGCTTAATAGATAAATAAGTTTAAATGTGAAATGATTAAAAATGACAATTAAATTTTATCAAGTAAGATGTGTGAGATCCTTTGATATTTTGATTGGAGAGAACACAAATGATGTGATGCATACAAAATTTTTTTGTTTACCAATTAAAAGAATGAAAGGTATGTTTGGAAACAGCTTTTGAAAAGTGATTTCATACAATCTGAGATGAGTATGTGAAAGAGTTTTATCTCGATCTGTGTGAAAGTACTTTTTAGAAGTGATTGATAAACATGCTTTAAATCATATTTATATTCTATATATAAATTTATTACATTCAATGTTTATTTTTTACTGTATTATTTACATTTATATTATACATATAAATTTATATTACATTTTATTTTAGATAATTTAGATTTATTTATGTAATTTTAACTTTTTTTAAATATGTTAAAATTCAAGTTTTTTAACAGACTTCATATCAAATCAGGTTTAGAGCTTATTTGGATTATTTTTTAAAAAATGATTATACACAATCTAAGGTAATTATGTAAAACAAATTTGTATGAAAGTGATTTCAGAAGTGTTTTTGAGATGTTTTCAAACATGTGTTAATATAAATTAAACTCAGATGATAAAAGGGCTGTAATAGATCACGGCCCGACTTTTACAAAAGGCCAAAACCATTTTAGAACGAAGCTTGGTCATCTGCTTTCAACTTTTCATGACGTTATATTTATTGAGAAAAGCAACAAGAAGCTGCTTGAGCTCTACCGCGGACCCAAACATGCAATGAAAAGTGGTTTTGGGATGGCGTTCACCCGCTATCAGTTCTCTCGTTCCAATATAATACCCAGAATCTTTTTGACTCCCCTTTCGCTCCCTTTCATTGGCCGTACCCGTACAGCGTTTAAATTACTGCTACTCTCCTACTACTTCTCCTTCCTCTCTCTTCTTCCCTGTGCTGAGTTCTTTCGCCTTTCTTCTCGCTTCTCCATTAATTTTCTCTCTCTCAGTCTTTCAAATCGTCGAGCACCCTCCAAAGATTGATGTTTAGAAGCTAAAACTTGATCATATTCAGGAGCTAGCATCCATGCGCTACGTAAGTCGGTCGTGGCTCAATATTCAGTAATCTCGCATCGCTATCGCTAATGATGAAATCGTCAAGCAACAACTCGATTGGGGTAGGCATTGTGCATTCTCCTCTCGGCTCTAGAATAGGAATCGGGGAAGTTCGCCTATATTCCTTCTTGGTGAAAGCAGGTCCCACCATTATCATGCATGAAGAAACCTCTTGGTCTTCATCTAACGACTGGTTTTTCTTGCTCCGCAAGGGTGATCGAAACCCTTAATTCTTGCTTTGGGGAGTTATCGGCCACGTTTTTTCCCTTCTTCATTTCCGTTTATAAACATAATGCGTTTTTAATTCATTCTCAATTTATCCTATCATATAAAGGTTTAAAATTTTGTAATTAAAAAATAAAAAAATAATTTCACATATTTAAAATTGTTTAAATCAGTTATTAGTATTAGAAATAGACTGATAGATTTATTTTTCCTAAAAAAAATCTTGATTTAAGGGATTCGGACGTGCATATAATCTCATGAGGACTTTTTCTTTGCTCAAAAGGAGTCTTCAATGGCGGTGGGGGAATTGGAGTCCCCTGGGTGCAGAAAGCGCAAACAAGGGTATGGAGGACGAAAGCTCATCGTCAATGATAGAGTGGAGGTAATGTCACTGTTAAAACATTTTTTTAAGAGAAATTAAAGATGCAAAAATTTTTCTTTTATTTAAAAATCCGCGGCCTTTGTTTTCTTCTTGTATTTGATTTCTACTTTCCTTTATGAGCTGCCTTTTGCTTTTCGATGATATTTTTTTCCCATTGATTTTCGCCATAGTTGTCATATTCTCTTCACCTCCACAACTTCTCTGTTGAGTTGTTGTAGACGGCTCGTTGCGTATTCGCTTCGGCAGTCATGCAACTTATATTCTTCTTGTTCTTTTTTTGGACCAAGTAGTCGTGCAACTTTTGATTTTTGTGATACCTTGTCTCGTCCCATAACAGTTCTGTTCGCAAGTACGGATATTTTGCCACCTTTATCACTGTTTTATTTTAATAAAACAATAACGATCAGTGTGGCTACTCTTCGTCTAAAATGTACCGTTTGTGCTAAGAAAATTTTAGAGCTTTTCAGGTGAGGAGTATGGAAGATGGGTTTTTGGGTTCATGGCACCCAGGGACTATTGTCCAATGTCGGAAGCAGAAACGTTATGTCCGATATGACAATGTCTTAGCTGAGAATGGGTCTCATCATCTTGTCGAAGCAGTGGAAGTTCCAGCTATTCTGGATGGCGCCAGTTCCACAATTTACAATGAACGTGGACTTATTAGACCAGAACCACCTTTGGCGGGGTTTGGGAACTGGGACCTTCCGTTTGGTCTATGTGTTGATGTGTACTATCAAGAAGCTTGGTGGGAAGGTGTTATTTTTGATCACTCTGATGGGGCGGAGGAGAGATGCGTATTTTTCCCGGACTTGGGTGATGAAATGAAGGTCCATATTGGTCAGCTGCGTATTACCCATGACTGGAGTGAAGTCACAGAGGAATGGGAGAGACGGGGCATGTGGGTGTTTCTTGAATTGGTTGAAGAGTGTGAACAGGATAATTATGTTGCAGTTTCAGCAAAGCAAATCTGGTATGATGTGCGTGCCAAAGAAGATTTCGATAAGATTAAGGACTGGACTTGTAATGTGAAAGACCTTTGGAGAGGTCTGGTACTAGAGGTGATTAACGACTACTTTGCACTTACTCTGAGAGAAGTTGTAACAATCTGCAACGTTTCAAAAGATCTCATGATGGAAGCACCAGAACCAGAGTCAGGTGAACCCACTGCTGATGTTCGCTTGAATCCGGAAAGAAATCCAGACAACTTTCATTCTGTTTCAAATTCTGATAACCAGTTAACTAGCAAATCAAATGTTCTTTGTGATGCTGGTCCTAGTGATGCAGTTGTCCATGACGTTAGTTTGGCTGAGAACCATTTGGAAAAAGGTGACTCATCAGATTTCTTGGATGCTGATCAAAACAGTGGTAGCATCATTCTTATCCAGGAGAAACGTGATTCGGAGACCTCAGGGGATAGAGTGGCAAATATTCCTGTGGTGGCAGACTTAGACATGTCCCTCCCTGGGAAGGAAGGATTGGTGCAGCAGGAATCTGTACCATCGGTAGAAGAGGTCTTAGATATTCCCGAAGGAATTTCTGGGCAAGAAGCTGGTACTGTTGGTGAAGTAAATTATGATGCTGGGTGTTATAAAGGAAACAGACAGGGAAAATTATCAACTCGCAGAGGGACGATTGATTGGAAACCTCTGATATTTTCTGAAGTTGAACTCTGCCCTGATTCTGTTCATCAATATGCACTTGCATCCGATAGGAAGACCAGGGAACAATTGAAGACAATTGTCAGGAAACATATTGCATGTCTTGGATGGAAAATTGAGTTTAAGCAACATAAAGGTGGTTATCTACAGAAGCAATTTAGGTACACCTCACCTGAGATAGAGGGAAAACAGGTAGTTTACATGACACTTCGTGAAGTTTGTCAACATATTGAAAAGGACACCCATATGAACTCTTTGTTGTCCCAAGAGGGTCAGAGAAGCACGTGTTCAATTGACAGTAATATTTCACATACTGCAATTTTGCCGCCTCCTGTTGAAGACATAGCTGAACCTGAATTTTTCTTTGAAGCTGTTTTGAGATATTACATGCTTCCATTAAAGAGGGGTGTCAGTGATGTCAAAAAAATTTTGATACCAAAGGCAAGAAAACACCTTTTAGCAGAAGGATGGAATTTTGAGCAGCCAATCATAAAACGAAGGGGAATAATCTACATTTCACCACAAAATCAGCGTTTTGGCTCACTTCGAGTAGCATGCAGAGAATGTATTAAACAATGTCTTCCTAAGTGGATTAGTTCTGGAATGATACCTCTGGATGTTTCAAGCATAAATGAAGAGAACACTGATCCGGTTGACAGTGATAAATTTCCGTACTCCGTCTCCCAGTTGCTTAAAAAGGAGCCTGAATTGTATGATGTAAACAGTGCACCTGTAAGCAGATCAAATGGACAATGCAAGCCAAAACTGTTGAGGAAGCTAGAGTCCCAAGATAATCAGAGGAGGATGAATTCTACAACTGACAGCAATGTCTCACTCCCAGCAATTTTGCCAGATCATTCTGTTGAAGATGCAATTGAACCTGAATTTTGTCCTGAAGCTGTTTTGAGATATTACGTATATTCATCAGAGAAGAGCTCCAGGGATGTTAAAAAATGCATGATACTAAAGGCAAGAAAACACCTGTTAGTAGAAGGATGGAATTTTGAGTATCCAACCATAAGAGGACAGGGAATGATTTACTTTTCACCACAAAATGTGCGTTTTGGCTCACTTCGACTAGCGTGTGGAGCTTGTATAAAAGAATGTCTTCCTAAGTGGATTAGTTCTGGAATGATACCTGCAGATGGTTTGGGCATAAATGAAGAGAAAATGAATGAAGTTGATAGTTATACACTAATGCGCAATGTGTCCCAATTGCTTCAAAAGGAGCCTGAATTGTCTGATTCAAATGGGGTACCAGAAAGCAGATCGACTGGGCATTGTAAGCCCAAATCCTCCAGGAATCTTAAGTCCAGATCTCCTAAACTCCAGAAGAAAAGATTACCTATTCGGTTACAAAGATCAAGCAAAAGGGTGCAGAAGGTGTGTGCTCCTTGTTCATTAAACCAGAAAGCTCAAAATGTCCTGTCCTGGTTAATAGATTGCAATTTGTTATTACCAAGGTCGAAGGTCCATTGCCAGGCAAGAGATACAGGTCATCCTATGGGTGAGGGGCGAATAACTCGTGATGGCATCAAGTGTAGCTGTTGTCAGAAGCTATATAGTCTTGGCGGCTTTGAACGTCATGCAACTGGCCATCGTAATTGCGGGTCAGCAGCTGCTAATATTCTTTTGGAAAATGGCAAGTCACTCCTAGATCTACAGAGACAAATAATGAATGAGCACAGGACAAGAGGGACTGCGAAAACACCATCGAAATGTGTATATCAAGAAGAAAATGATGGCATTTGCTCTGTTTGTCATTATGGCGGTGAACTAATATTATGTGATAATTGCCCATCTTCTTTTCATCAAAGCTGCCTAGGTTTGGAGGTAGATTAATTATTTTATTTTTGTAAAATATTTAAGTTTAGTACTTACATGGAAATGAACTTTGGGCCTGGGTTTTTCATTGGACTGCTTTCTTTTTGCTTATCCAGGAGATTCCTGAAGGTGACTGGTTTTGCCCAACATGTTGTTGTGGAATTTGTCGCCAAAGGAAAACGGATGTGGCTGATGATGAAAAATGTTTGACTTGCAGTCAGTGTGAACGTAAATGTAAGATAATACAACATTTCCTTTACGTGCAGGATATGATTTCTTTTTATGTCTGAATTTATGCACAGATAAAGAGATCAACATGGTATTATGTATGATCACATGCAGATCATGCTAAATGCTTGGGAAAAAGGTCGGTTGCAAGGTCAGGAAGATATCTGAAAAATTGGTTTTGTGGAAAAAGGTGTGAAAAGGTATTGTAACTCTGCTTCATTTTATCTTCTTCTAATGAGCGACTAAGTTGTGTTTTGCAGGCACATTGGTAGTTCTCCTTTCTAGAAACAGTTAGGACATATTTGTAAAATCACATGGAAAAATAACTTTGGTCCTAACAGTTGTTCATATTTTTAGAGGAGGCAAAATAACTTTTACCCTTAACGGACAATTCTTCATCACGGGTAATATATATATATATATATAACAGGGCAAACAGCTTTTTGCCTTCCAGCAATCCAACACACTCCTAATGCTTGCTAATTTCTGAATTAACTCCTTGTTTGCTTCAAATTTTTATTTTATGATGCTCGCTTTTATTAATGGCTCCCATAATAGCTAAGAACTGATACAAGGGTTTCTTAAAGGGTAAATCTTATTATTAAACATAAATGACAAGAAGATAATTGAAGGTTAATATTAGATAAATATTGTAGAACATGCTCTTGCTTTTATACGCTAGAAAGCTTCAAGGAGCCTGATTTTGCTCTACATTCTATGTTTTTTGCAGATATATGCAGGCCTTCATAAGCTATTAGGAGAACCTGTTACAGTGGGTGTGAACAATTTAAACTGGACGTTGCTGAAGTATGTTGACTCTGAGAATGGTGATCTTGGGAACGATAGAAATAACCTAGACGTAGAAAGTTACAGCAAACTCAATGTGGCTCTTTCAGTGATGCATGAATGTTTTGAGCCCTTAAAGGAATCTTACTCAGGCAGGGATCTCGTGGAAGATGTCATTTTCAGCAGATGGTCAGAAAATCTAATTCTTTAAATGGTGTTTCTAATATGTTTTTGTTTGAAATTTTGGTGCATTATGTTTGTGTTGTGATTCACGCTAAAAACATCACGTTTTGAATCTGGAAATCAGTGGCACCTTTTTACCTTAGATATTATTATACCTCTTTAATGTGTTTACATTGATGTAATCTTCTTTGACGCAATGCTTGATTTCTGTTTCTTTTTAAACTTTTTAGGTCAAAGCTTAATCGATTGAACTTCCAAGGTTTTTATACTGTACTTCTGGAGAGAGATGAAGAAGTAATAACTGTGGCGACTGTTAGGTAAGTGTAGGATCTGCTATCATAAAGTGGTTGGCATTGTGAGATCACATTTTCTATTTGAGCTGTAAATTTCAAATCCTTTTCTTTCTTTTGGCCAAT
The DNA here is from genome assembly GCA_006871305.1 of Vachellia collinsii. Classification (NCBI taxonomy): domain Eukaryota; kingdom Viridiplantae; phylum Streptophyta; class Magnoliopsida; order Fabales; family Fabaceae; genus Vachellia; species Vachellia collinsii. The sequence continues at coordinate 44,019 of QFDD01002028.1, read as the reverse complement.
GAATTGCACATTCTTTTCTTGTTTTGTCCAATTGATAAACTGTTTCCATTTCCAGGGTCTATGGAGCGAAGGTAGCAGAAGTACCTCTTGTTGGAACCAGATTTCAGTATCGTCGCCTTGGAATGTGTCGCATTTTAATGGATGAGCTTGAAAAGGTGATCTCTGAAGCATATATAATATTGTTTCTTTGCCATACTCAATTTCAATCGTGTTCTTAAAATTTTGCATGAGGTTTCTTACTTCAATTTCTCATCAGAGGCTCATGCAACTAGGGGTGGAGAGGATAGTTTTGCCTGCTGTTCCAAGTGTGCTGGACACGTGGACATCTTCTTTTGGCTTTGCAAAGATGACAAATTCTGAGAGATCACAGTTTCTGGACTGTACTTTTCTTGACTTCCAAGACACCGTCATGTGCCAGAAACCTTTGACTGAAACTGGTCCAGCTTTAGTTTTATCACCAGCTTTTGTATCATTTATAAATCCTGTTAGCCACTTTTTAAATGAGAAAGATAGGTAATCAAGTTTCTTTGTTAACTGAATCACTACTTTTTGTGTCATCTTGCAGAGAGACATAGAAAACCACATGATGTTTTATCTGTAAGTGGTGGTACTGGTTTTGATCATCAGTCCAGTCTATTATCTGAAGCGTATCAGGCAGAAGAGATTGACAGAAATGAGACGTTGGATCTACAAATGGAGGAGTATGTCTTGCCTCTGCCTACTTCCTAACTAAGCAAGAAAGCAGCATTATAATGCCGTAAATGTTTTGTTTGTATATATTAATGAAGTTGACTATCCATGTTTAGTGATTACTAATATTGCCAATGATTCTACTTTAAAATGAGATCCACCTTTTCCTAATAAGAGCCCATGCAAATTAATATAGAAGAATGAATCTTTGATGTCTTTTAGGATCAGAGTAAGCTGTCTTGAAACTTTATGATAGTAGTTGGTTATGGTGTGTATATGACCAAATGTGTTTTTTGGCAGTGCTTTTGCTGGCAGCGATGATCATCCTGGTAATGATGGCCCTGGTCCAGTAACTCCAGTTGACTTGGTACTTTTATCTGAGCCTTCAAATTGCTTCAATATGATTTTTTAAAATAAACTCTCTGCAATACCATACATGAGTGCAGTTAGAGGAGGAGAGACTGAATAACTTCTAATATTGGAAAAGCAGTTTCCAATCCTAGGAGTTGTTTAGCATCATGACACACTCAGTTTATCAGTCTCCAATCACACACTTCGTGCATTTCTTTGTTCAATGCAGGGAAGGTTTAGATTAGATGTAATGTTAGATGCATTTTTCTGACTGGTTCTTTTGGTGTGCATAGGCGAATAAGCAGGCAAATTCTGAGGGTGAAAAACTGCAGAACAAAAGCATTCCAGAACAAAACTGCAGCTCACTTGAAGATGGCCGATTAAAAGAAGTTTCCAACAGTAATAATGCTCCGTGTAAGTACTACAAGCGAAGGAAAATGGGCATGAAAAGATGAGACTTCTCACTTAAAAAGGGTGGCCATTGCAATCACCGGACCATCTGGGTTTGAGCCGTGGAAGGTGTATTGAAGAGGTTTGAACCAAGTCTCTAGGCATCATGGACCATTTTTGTTGTACAGAGAGTTATGAAGGTATATAGTTACCGGTTCAATTGAAAGCCCTGTGATTCTTTTTTAGGTGCCTTAGGATCTCACTTTATGTAACCTAACTCTTCTAACCCACGCATGTAACCCACTTATGTCATCTAAGGTATAAGGTTGAGGTGGTTTTGTGTCTCATTTTTGTTTCCATTTGGAATGATGGAAATTAATGAACATCAAGAAATATATGAAATGCCACTGGCATTGTTATCACTCTCTCATTTGTGTAAAGCTACGCAGAGTTGCAAATGTAATAAAGTACTTTCATAGTTGATTTTGGAATGGTGTTGGAAGTTCGATCAAAAAGAATGGTTTTGGAGGACTTCTATTCATCTGCACCTGAAAGCTTGAAGATCCTTTTGTTAGTTGGGATCTCTCGCTCATTACTTAGGCTCCTTTAGCCAACACGAGAAATGGCCATATAAAGGGATATAAGTTACATTATATTTTTTAAAAAAATAAAAATATAAATATTGAGTTGTAAATTTTAAAATAGAAAAATTCCTATTTTGCAGATGTTCAAATTTTAAGAAGGAATACTCATCCAAAATAAACGTAATAATCTAATAAAAAAAGTTCTTAATAAATAGTAACTAATCACCACTGTCAAGCGATTTAATTTTTATACTGATTTTGGGTAGATATTATACTGATTTCAGATACAAAATTGTGATGTACCATATAACTTCACCCACATGAAAATTATTGAAAATATCCAAACAATAAGGTTCTATATCCTCAACAATCATTCAAAGGAAAACCTAAAATTAAAGAGCTTGTATGTATGTACATACGTACGTATGTATGCATGCTCCCTGATCATAGGCATTGACATGTCAAAGATATAATCATCAACATCTTCCCTTTGGTTTAGAACGGCAAATCAATGTCATCATTTAACGTATATACAAAATTTATATCAAACACACTAAGAAATAGACTATTTCTTCAAATAATATTTGAGAGCATCCAAATGGGAGAGGAAAAGAATGAATAAAATAAAAATAGCCACAATTATATTAGTTAAATTGGTGAGTGCCATCAGTGGAGGAGCAATCATGTCCTTTATTAAAAAACAATTTAAAAAAGCATTTGAAAAATATTTTTATGTAAGTCAAGATAAAACTTCTCTAACATATTTATCTAAAATTTCGTTAAATCATTTAAAATAAGCTAATCTAAATATTCATTTATATCACAAGGTCTTAATTAAATTGGCCCCACATACATACATATCCAGGATGCTTTGCCCATACCCGCCCATTCATGATAGTAATTTATATTAAAAAAATTATAGGTGGCTGAAATTTATCTTCTTCTCATAATGGTTATCTGGATTCCATGATTTACTACATGCATAGATCGTTGACGTTTCTTCTTCCAGAAAAAAGAATCATAATTTTTTTTTTTGGACATCATCATTTAACTGTGATGTCACTTTGATATCTCAAGATTGAATAATAAGTCCTTACAAAAATATTTAGACATCACTCTAATAATTTATTCTCATCGGCGTTAATATTTAAACTTACAGCGTTATAGGTTTTGGATCAATTTATTACCAACAGAATAAATCTTTATTAATTTTTTTATCTCAATTTAAGTTCATGCAGCTTTCATAGGGCAGGGTTTAGATAGTATCCCTATCTATTGTACCTTTTAGACTCTACGGGCCCCAATGTTCCTGAAACAACAATGGATGAGACTGGGCCGGGCCCTCATGCACATCCATAATTTTAAACATAAATGATAACGATAAAAAGTTTCAAATTTAAAGAGTTAATCTAAAATAAAAGCAAAAGTTAAACCTTTACAATACTGTTATAGCCCAATTCAATTAAGTAAAGAAGAAGGTAATTAAAAATGATTACTTCTTTGTACCAAAAAAAAAAAAAAAATGATTACTTCTAATTATAATTACAATCGAGAAATATTGCTGGCAAAGCAAAGAATAGGACAGAAATGATCGAGCAACATTAATATTAGTTTTTACTAGCATTTCAATCTTTTTTAAAATAACCTTAAAAGGTGTTTAGTCCCTCATTCCCTGAAAAAAAATAAAATGAAGATGAAATTTAAGTCACGTATGGCATATATAATATGAATCAATACCTACGATATAATAAATCTTAAAATTTTAGGATATATACATATATATATATATGCTTATACATATCTACTCATCAGAAAATAACAAACATGAAAAATGTAAAAATGAATATGTAAAATTTTTTAAATATGATTTATAGTTTACAAGATAAATATATGAGAATAGCTTTATCTTGACATGTGTGAACATGTTTTTGTAAAATTATGACAAATAGATCCAAATCATTATATGAATGCTAAATCAAGCTAAGATTAAATATCCATAGCATCTCACAAGCAAAATCATTATTCCTTTCTCTCTGAACATGAAAACGATATTAAATGAGAAAAATGCATAATCACATTATTATATCATAAGACCCTATTGAGTCTTATTTTAAAAACTCATAAAGGTTCTATTTTATTGTCAAAGTGACATGGATGGGGGTAAGTGGTATATATATTTTCATCTACTCAAATAAAATAAACGTATCCATATCATAATCAATATATTAATATAAACTATAAGTTTTGTGATAAACCATATCAGTTATGAGTAATAAAGGAAACTGTACCATTTATTATTTAGAGTACTTCATATCATACACTAGGCACACCGCGCACACATAGTTTTAAATTAAAGGGAAAATTAATTTAAGATGATTAAGGAAATCAGAAAGACTAAAAATGCCTAACATAACATAAAGTGAGATGATAATGATGAAGAAGAATCAGGCTTTCCCTACAATCTTTTGAGGAGAACAAAGGAATAAGGATGATGTTCTAAGAATGTAGTTGAAGGAAAGCAAAGAACAATGTGCTTTTTTTTAATCAACATTGCCCTTTGTGATGAAACAAGAACCCAAACCAGCTTTTTCTTTTTTGCCTGTGATGTCATAAAGTTTACTCACACCTTACCACATGAAAATCCCATATTCCTTCTTTCACTCCTCACCACATGAAATATCCCATATTCCTTCTTTCACTACACCTACAAAAGGGTACCACTAACTTCACTGGTTCACTCACCTGCCCAATCCCTATATTTCTCTCCTCAATTAAAGTAGTTTAACTAGATAAATCATTATAAGGTTCTAACGCAGGAAAAATGTAATTATTAAAATTACAACTTTATGAGAGTTATTTTTCCAAGTTTAATTTAATCTTGCAAAGGCTGGAAAGTTTCTAATGAAATCTGACTGGCACTTTCTTCATGGTAATTTTTTTTTCCACCTTTCCTTTCAATTTCAATGATTGCCCATCTAATCAGACCCGCAAAGCAAGAGCCTTTTTGACAAAATGGAGAAACGCCAAAAGAACTCACAGTAATCGGACGTGGAACAACGATCCAAGTCCCTGGGGCTTTCCCATTTATGAACACCATTACGTTGAAGATTAAGCCCTCTTAATCTTACAAGAGGTCTTGCTCTTGCAAGACCTGCATGTGTATTGTTACGAATATTAATGTTGAAGAAATTATTTTTCTTGCTGAAAAAATTGCACGCAAAATCACCTAATCATCACCAAATCAGTACATTCAAGCCATTTTTTTGGCTCACGAGACCACGTTCATTCGTACATAACAGAATCCCACGCCAGTTTTTGCAGAATTTCTTTACACCCCCACCAAAACCTCCCACTCACTATTTATATTTCAAAACAGTTCAACTTCCTTCTTGTCCCCCCCCCCCCCCGCGGGCGCCATTGGGCTTCCACTTTTCTCTGTTTTCTCTGTCTAAAGGTTGCAATGGCTTCTTGTGGCGTTTTACGCTCATTTTTTGCTCTTCTTCTACTGGTTTGTCCTCTTCGATGGCGTATAGCTGCATCTTCTGGTTTGTTACACTTCAGAAACCACCTCAACAACAGCCGCTCACACCACCATCATGGTGGACACATGGTCCTAGCCAACAATTCTTGTGCATTGTTCGTGGGCACTTGGGTTCGTGATGAAACATATCCGCTTTACCAATTTTCTGACTGTCCAATCATTGACCCGGAATTCAACTGTCAAATGTACGGTCGCCCAGATTCTGATTACCTCAAATACAGATGGAGGCCCCTTGATTGCGAGCTCCCAAGGTAAAAAAGAGCAATTAGGAAGGCAGAAACGAAGTTTCCTTTAACAGTACTGTGCTATCTAATCGTACTGCATTGAGCTAAAGTTGGTATAACCTTTGTTGTATTATGCTGATAATATATAGTCTGGGTGGTTTCTGTAAAATTGTCATGGTTGGTTCAATGGCGCTGAGTTCTTAGTTTTCTGTGTAATAATCTGGATTTATATCCTGCATTGTCTGAATGGTTTGGTAGCATTTTTATGGTATAGGTTCAATGGGATTGAGTTTTTGCTGAACATGAAGGGGAAAACTGTGATGTTTGTGGGGGACTCACTGGGACGCAACCAGTGGCAGTCATTAATTTGTCTAATAAATGCTGCAATACCTCGTGCAAAAACGCAAATGGTCAGGGGAGACCCACTCTCGACCTTCACATTCCTGGTGAGTCTGGAATTTCTGATGAGCAATCACGTACACCCACTTCACATCCCCCCCCCCCCCAAAAAAAAAGTTCATTTCCCGAATAATTTAGGCCATATTGTCTCTTGCCTTTTCTTCTTCGAGCTAAATTTACACTCAGATTCCTCAGAAGGAAAAAAATGGCGCAGTATTGCAGAGGCTAAACAGTTCATTCCCTTTTAAGCTTTAGCTATAGTATTATTACTCGCCCTTCTCTTCTCAGCTAAATTTTGTGTCAGAAGGAAAATGAATGAATGCAATTTCCCAGCAGCTAGACAATTATTTTCCTCTTTGCACATCTTAATTCAAAAGCAGAGAGCTAGGGTCATTATAGTTTGAAAGGGTGTTACAGAGGGGACCCAACCTACCGTCGGGCTTTACGTTGAAATAACACTACTCTTTGCTTGTAGAAAGGAGACTAAGAAAAAGTAAGCGATTTATACAGCTGCAAGCCCAAATAGACCCTAATTGGGTTTTGTTATGGTATGTGCAGGACTATGAAGTGACACTTTCATTCTACAGATCTCCATATCTGGTAGACGTTGATGTGATCAGAGGGAAGAGAATTCTAAGGCTGGATGATGTAGATGGGAATGGTGAGGCATGGAGGAATGCTGATGTACTGTCCTTTAACACAGGACATTGGTGGACTCATCAAGGATCCCTTCAAGGGTAATAATAAACTTTATACGGAACCAGATATCAAAATGGAATCAAGGTTTGTCATGGTTGATTTAAATGTTAACAATGATCTAATTGAGTTCTTTTATCAAATAAGCGCAGATGGGATTATGTAGAATTAAGAGGCAAATTCTATCCAGACATGGACCGTTTGGCAGCTTTAGAAAGAGGTCTCAAAACTTGGGCTAATTGGGTGGATGTTAACATTGATAGAAGCAGAACTAAAGTGTTCTTCCAGGCCATTTCTCCCACACATTACAAGTAAGCTCTCTCTCTCTCTCTCTCTCTCTCTACTTGAACTGCTTTTCCTCTTACATCCTTGCAGAAAGATTTTCATGCGGATCCTACTCATAAAAAAAAACTAAAACAATTCATTGGGAAAACAAACGGTGATTTTTTAATATATTTTTTCATTGGCCAAAACAATATAATTAATCATTATTGTATTTTTGAAACTTGCTTGATTAGTGGGATTCATGATTGTGATTTGTGAGTTTGTCCAAGTGAAGGAGCACCGAGCACTAGAAATTAGCATCTATGGGATGAGCTGTCTTTAGTTTTGAGAGTAGGACCCCGTTTTGACCCAGTTTGGTAACCTTCACTGCCTTCACATGTATACATGCAAGTCCAGAGTGTGTGTCGGTGCTTTAAGTGGTTATGTTGCTACCAATTAACTAGGAGTAGAATGCATGAAGAGACATTTTCCCCCAAATAATGGGATTCTTATTGGAGCTAAAACTGGGGTTTAAACGTTAATGTCAACATGTTTTAGTAGAAAAATAAATCAAAATAATTTCGCTGTCATCATTTACCATGGTAGAACTCTTCATGCTTTCATTTACCAATGTTTCAGAGGAAAATTCTCAGGTACATAAAATATGAGAGGTTAAATGACTTAAAATGAGGCCTGCATATGACTTTTTTTTCCCACTAAAATACAGATAGGACCCGGAAATAAATGAAATGTTTGGAAAGAAAAACAACTTGCCATGGGAGCTGCTGTTTCATGTCATTTAATCTTATTTTTCCATATGAAATATAAATGAGGTTTCGCATTATGTTTAAAATTTTCTTCTTTGCTATGACATTCAGGTCTCCTAAAGTTTTTGTTTGTGATCCATATTCATAATTTTTAACCTTTGAAAATCATGTAAAGGTGCTCTTTTGTCGTTCTCAAAGGCTGTGAGGCGCTCTGGCCAAAGAAAATAGAAAAGGCTTTTGAGGCGCACACAATTAAAAGTGCAATTTACACTTACCAGACTTGTCCCGAAATCCTAATAAACTTGGAAAAAGCCGTTTTTTTTCTTTCATTTTTTTGGGGGCAGGATAGTCACCGTAACGCATGCCTTCAAAAGAGGGGGGGTTGAAATAAAATCGTTGTCGGTGGACTGACATCAACCACATGCACTTTGTCGAATAAATGATGGATCTTTCTAATTGCGTTAAAAGATACAAGCATCGATTATCTCAAGTCTCAACCACCTGTATGTGCACACATTTAATTGACAACTCATATGCAACTTGTAAGTGGGCAAGACCTTCCATAAATCATTACTTAAAAAAATTATATATAGAACTGCACCTCTTTTTATTGAAAGCCCACAATTGAGTGTCATAATCTGATGGGATAGGAGACAGCGAGATTGATGATATATTTAGATGGTCTCCCTCTGTAACATTATGCAGTTCGTTTTGTAGTTTAGAATCTATACCCCCCATCATTGAAAAGTCTTTGACATTGAAATAGGCACGGTCCTAGTCAGGCTTCGACAGTCATGAAGCCATGAAATATCTCATCATGTGGCCATAAAATTGTATACACTTTTTGTACTGTTATTACAAAAGACCAAGTCCATCAGTCTCCAACAATTGCTTTAAAACTGGAGGACCCTAATGTGTAGCCTGGGGGCCGGAATATGTAGGTATATCAAGAAAGAAGTGTTATTATAATGAAATCCATCATTCAGTTGTCTATTTGTAATAATCAGTTTACTCTGCTTCAAGAATCTTTTGAACTAACAAGATAAACCGTGCTAAAAGTGGAGGGGAACTTCTTTTGCAGCCCGAGAGAGTGGAATGGGATAGGAACAACAGAAACAACAACAAAGAATTGTTATGGGGAAACAGCACCAATCAGGAGCACAGCATACCCAGGAGCATATCCAGAGCAGATGAGGATAGTGGGGATGGTGATAAGGGAAATGGCAAGGCCTGCTTATTTGCTTGACATTACAATGCTATCAGCTCTGAGGAAGGATGGACATCCTTCCATTTATAGTGGTGATTTGAGTGCTCAGCAGAGGGCTAACCCTGACTTCTCTGCAGATTGTAGCCATTGGTGCCTTCCTGGCTTGCCTGATACTTGGAATCAACTCTTCTATACTGCCTTGTTCTTCTTCTAAAAAGTTGTGTTTTTGCTGTAATGTTTTATTAGCTAGGTGCTGATAATTCTTATTTGAGGGTTGAGTAATTGCAACTCCTCCCATAAAAGTACTGCTAATGAAGAGAGAACAAAGTTTTCTCTGTCGTTTATTGATGCAAGATATATGAAATAACCTGATTCACTTTCTTGTCCGATATTAGAACATGGCTACATTAAGAGCTTGAACTTGATCAAGTCACATCATTTTTTCCCCTTTCAAGCGGCATTTTTATATACTTAGGTAATTGTGTATTAATAATAACAGGGCCTGCATATATCAATGCCACCCAGATTTGGATGAACTTGATGAATGAGCTTTACAATGCGACAATATACATCCAGTAGTAGTCATAAGCTCACAATAAACTGATACTGAAACAGAGAACTTAACTTGGAATCGGAAGCCCAACATATTTCAATAAAGTTCAGATCACGGAATTCAAAATAAGCACAAGATGACGTTACCACAATAATACAACACCATCATCAAGTAGAAGGCCTTTTATCTATATATATATATATATATTACCGCCTGGATTAATCATACGGCAGGCAAAAGCTTCGTCTGAATTATACAGTTCATCCTCCTGCAATTATTTATTCCTTTTGTTTTTACAGCATCAGCTTTGGATGGCAACTCCGAGAGGATTAATTTCCATTTTAGGGATTATCTTCTCAGGTCTTGCAGTTTCGGTGGGGACTGAGTTAACCTGCTTCTCATCATAAGCAGAGAGATGCACTCCAAGTGCTGCTCTTCCAGAAGGATCCAGATTGTTTGACCAGGCAGCGTCCCACTCTATAGCTTTTTCTGTGCTGCATGCAACACTAGCTCCTCCAGGAACAGTAAGCCGAGCAGAGTTCTGCAAAACCATAGTCACAGGAAAACATTTAGAAACTAGTAACGAGAGACATGCAGATGAAAAATATACATTTGCCATGTTTTTGTCAGAGAATTCCCCATATTAGATTATAAGAGTCCCACGTTGATTAAAGAATTGAAGGTATATAATGTTAAGACAAGCCTTATCAAAAACTAGTTGGATAGAAAAACAACCTAATAACACCTAATTCTAAGAATCTAATAACCCTGTTTTGTTAAGATTTGATCGACTACACTACCTGTGGGAAAAACCTCTCGAATATCATTCTGTAGTAATATGCTTCTTTTGTGGAAGGTGTGTTGTGAGGAAATATGTTTGCGGCATTAAGCATCATTTTATCAGTCACCTGGAATGTGAAGAACCAAGTGTCAGATCCAGAAATCATCATATATATAACAGCAGGAAGCAGAGGAACTATTTTGGAGATATGCTTTTGGTGTTCATATTTACATGTTTTGCAGCGTGGTCTCTAAGGCCATCGATCCAACCATAGCCAACCCCATCACTAAATTGTTCCTTCTGCCTATACAATATGTGCTGCACAAAATTTAAAAAAAAAAAAACTCAGATTTTTAGTTTCATCAATTAATAATAAATGTACTCGAAGAAATCGCTGAAAACTGCATAATACCTTAGGCAGATAGGGGTTTTCCTCATCATCAAATGCTCTCCTGAGGACCCATTTCTCAATCCTCCCTTCTTCTGGTTTTGGCTGCACAGATTAAATTGTAAGCTCAAAACCCCAAAAACAAATTACTGTACTTTTTTTTTATCAATCCAACAAAATCTGATGCTTTGTTCACACCATTTTGTACTGAGGATCAATGTTCATGGCCACATTGATAAAATCTTTGTCCAAAAATGGTACTCGAGCTTCAAGACCCCAAGCAGAAGTTGCTTTGTTGGCTCGCTGGCAATCATATCTGTGAAGTGCTTTTATCTGCACATGTCCAAAAATAAAAAAGGACTGTTAGTGAATCCTGTATGTTCTGCATGTAAGGATCATAATAATAGTAATAGTAATAGTAATAAATCTGTGACCTTTCTGCAAGTTTCCTGGTGGAACTCCTCTTTATTGGGAGCCTTGTGAAAATACAGATACCCACCAAAGATCTCATCAGAGCCTTCTCCAGACATAACCATCTTCACTCCTAATGACTTTATCTTCCTTGACATCAGAAACATGGGTGTGCTTGCTCTTATTGAGGTTACATCGTATGTCTCTATGTGGTAGATAACGTCCTCTATGGCATCTAGCCCATCCTAAATACACAGTACGAATATTCTTCAGTCCTACTTGAAATCTTCTGTAAATTTTAAGCCATATATATATACGTATATATTATTTTAACCTGAATTGTATAGTGGAACTCATGGTGGACCGTCCCCAGAAAGTCTGCAACTTCTCTTGCAGCCTTCAGATCAGGTGCACCCTGCATCATCATGATTTAACAGAGAGGACCTTCACTATATTAATCTCATTAATATTTGACCCATACACACTCACACTCACACACACACACACACACACACACACACACACACACACACGTATTATTACAACAAGTTTCCTTTTTTTCTTTTCTGTAATTGAACAGATTGTGACTCACCTCAAGACCTACACAGAAAGAGTGTAGTTTTGCTCCCCACTGTTTAGCAGCCTTAGTGCCTGCAAGGTAACGAGCAGTAATGGAGGCAACCAAGGAAGAGTCTAAGCCTCCAGATAGTAACACACCAAAAGGAACATCTGTCATCAACCTTTTAATCACAGCCTGTTCGTAGTCAACAAAACCATTAAATGCATCATCGTCATCATCAGTTATGTGAATCAGTACATGAAATAATCTACTTGATTGATTGATTGATTGATTCTGGCACTATATATACACACTCACACCTTTTCGAAAGCATGTCTGAGAGCCAGAGGATCATAAGGAGTAGAAGGAATGGCCTCAGAGAACCATGGAGGGTTGTACCATCTTCTGAACCCTCTTTCTTTGCTGGAGTACAAATGACCAGGAGGGAACCACTCAAAGTGTTCACAGTCATCGTTCAAGCCCTTCAACTCCGACGAAATCCAAACAGACCCTAATCAATCAATTCAATAACCCAAAAAAGAAGTGGACTTGTCAACAGACCCTAACGAACTTGTTAATTACTAATTAGACCATGGAAGTCGTATTATTACCATCTAATCCCCAACCAATGTAAAGGGAAGTGACCCCTATAGCATCTCGAGCAACTATGAAGCTGTTGTCGCGTGTGTCCAGAAGAACGAAAGAGAAGATCCCATCCAGCATGTCCACAAAGTCCTCTCCATATTCCTCGTACTAAGGATCAAAACTATTTATTAAAATCCCACCACAAAAACGATAACTACTTCTAAGAGCAAAAAAAAGATTATACGACTAGTTACCAGATGTGCAATAACATCACAGTCACTGCCAGTTCGGAACTTGTGGTTGGACAGTTTTTTCCTGAGCTCTTCGTGGTTGTAAATCTCTCCATTCACCTGTGTTTAGAAAGATCATTATATATATAGATATTTTTTTTTCACTAATGGGGTTAAATACAAACATGCTAATCTACATGGGTATGAGATGATGAGAGTCACAGTAGATATACGAGAGAAGAACACGTGAAGCCGCTGTTATGTACAAGATTCCAAATTCGCTTTATGACAATTATTGACTCGGTATATGGATGAATGATGCGAAGGAGGAGGAGTATACCGTGACGGCGACGGATTTGTCTTCGTTGAAGAGAGGTTGATCCCCAGAAGCAGGATCAACTATGGCTAACCGTTGATGAGACAGATAGCAGTCACCGTGTTGATGCAACCCACTCCAGTCTGGACCACGGTGCTTCAACCTGCACCGCCGACGACTCCCAATAATAAGCATATCTATTATATTATTCCAAGGTAAGTGGGGCCCCACATCCCCCCTCTTGTTCATATCTTAACTTACACATCCTCCTCTCGTTATAATATTCACACACACACACACACTTGCCTTTTGATACAAAGTCCTCAAATGTTTTATCTCTAGATCCATAACACCCGTTAAATAATAAATCTGTGAGCAAATATACGTTTATTATCAATGTAAAGCACTAACTAGGTAGCTGGCCAGAAACAACTACTACAATATTATGGATTGAACTGCCTCCTCTCCTTGAAAGGGGAGCAGACAAGACGACAGTTAAAACGAGGAAAGTGAATTACATGACCACTTTCCCACATAATTTATATATTCTTCATCCATCGATTCTGTACATGGCATATTTGCACCTCAATTAAGCCATATATTTATACCATGGTATTCAACAAGAAGAAGTCACACTATTCAACTCTTCCCGTATGCTGTATGTTTTATACGCGGTCTCAAACTCGGACAAAAGAGGAGAGCGGAGTCAGGCGCTCCAACGGCCAACATAAAACTCTGTTTAATCTTTATAATAAGCATGGATTATATCATACTATTAACAACAACAGAGATTCGACGCCTATCGGTTAGGTTAGTTAAAGAAGGAAGAAGAAATTGCCTGCGAGAGAGCTCCAAGACGCGGACTCTCTTGGATTGAGAGTCATCGGAGCAGCCAAGCACGGCAAGTATTCCACACATTGAGGTTGGCAGAAAAGGGAGAGAGGAGATGTGTGAGAAAGTAGAGAGAGAAAGTAAGTTACAGGATTACGAGAACAGAGAGGAGCGAATGGAACGAAGGCGGAGAGTAGGGAGTGCTGAGTGTAAGATGTTTGGATTTGCGCCCTTATTTATATGCGCGCCCATCCCCCCCTGCTTACGCCATCAAACGTTGTCGTTTCTCACTTCCCTTAACCGGCTACCGCCTCGTCCCGGACTCTTTCTCCACGTGGCACCACGCCCTTGCTTCCTCGCAATAGCTTGCGGTAATAATTGAACCTTTCCGGGATGTACGGTGACATGTATCCGCTTGCGATGTTTACTTTTACCTTTTCAAAACTAAGGGGTAGCCCACGTCAGATTGAAATCGCTCCTATTACGGAGGATTAAAAAGTCAAAGTGATTCTCTCTCCCTTTCTCTGTCCTTTAGTTTCAAACAATCTACGTGGCATTAACTTGTGCGGTTCCCCACGCCTTGTCCACGTGGCCTTGATTTGTAACGTCTTTGTCACATATATTATCGGAATGAATTAATCCCTTTTTATACTTTTTTTTTTTTTGGGTTTGGGAAACGGATTAATCCACCCCAAGAAAATGGATTTATACATTCCTTCCTCTGTTCGCTACACTGTTTCTATAGTTGGAAATGGTTGCTCAGACGTCCATTCTGATCACATTGAAATGGATTTTGAGTTGTGCTGATCCAATAGGAAAAGAATAAGTTAATGAGACAATAGTTACAGAGATTGAATTCAAGTTAACTAATATAATTTAATTAAAATACACAAAATATTTATATATATAATTTTAAAATAGTCATAGTTAAATAAAAATATACTATTCCCAAATAAACAAAATATTAACGTAATTCAATAAAATAGAATTATTAAAGCATAATATGATGGATTGTTGTTTTTTTAACTTAAAAATGCCGTCGTTTTAGTTTCAATGAGAGAGAAAAATATAAAACTCAACCTCGTCAATCATCTAAAATTTTTTATGAGACTAATCCTAGTTCATCCGTTAATTTGCATAGATGAAGATGTAGTTTAAACTTTGATATCTATGTATGTATGCATGCATTTACAGACACACAGCATGATAATAAGACAGTGATGCGTGGATTATTTTGACTTTGTTATATTGCAGAGATTGAAGGGATAATACATGAATTATTTTGGTTCTGAGAAATAAATTTCTGAAATAAGTAAATAATATAACTAAAAACACAAATATGAGGTCATCAGTTAGACCCCGTTATAAATTCAGACCGTCAATATTTACACCTTTAATTAAAAAAAACATTATAACAATGATCCAATCAATCTTGATAGGGATGATGAATCCAAATACGTACCCACGTAATAATTTGAATATTTAAGAAACTAATACGTGATCTATCCTACATTTAAAACTTAATCACCTCTTAGTCAGTATGAATATGATGCCTTGTCTAATCAACTATTTTTATTTTCAAGTCACAGATCATCTTTTTTATTTTAGTATGAATATGACATAATATTGACACACAAGCAAGGATATATATACACAGTCTAATGATCTTATTAAATGGGAATTAATATCTGATTCATCCACTTGAAATGTTTGCCGCGTTCGCATAATACATATATTCTCAAAGGACAACGAGGCTTAGCCAATTGGAAAGCAGCTTCTTGGTTTGGGAGAAAAAAGAAACAGTGAATTGTGGTGAGACAAAAGCAAAGTTGATTATTTATTTAGCCACGAAACCAAGAAAAATAGTTTATCTCCAAACGCCAGTCCTTTTCATGGATACCTCAACTTGCATATAGCTAGTACAATTATACATAAGAATTCTCACCCTCTTATCCTTGTCAATTTGCTCTTACATGTACAAGCTTTGGAAACTTCAACCATATATTGTTGTGATATATGCTCTTAGCCGTAGTTTCATATTAACTATAATATATATATCGTGTGTGTGTGTGTGTGATCGATGTCATTGGCTTAGTAAATAGTTGAACGTTATAGCTAGGTGTCACTTTCAAAATCGATCCTATTGCTTGAAAAATGTTATTGGGTTAAGAGTAGATATGATTCCCTTCTGAAATTGACAGCCTAAGATTAATGACGCCAATCAACTATCCAGCTATGTGCGACAAAGTTATATAATTGTTTATCTTTTGCGTCAAAAATATCGTAGAGGAGGGAAAAAAAAGAAACCGCTAGCTAAAACCTATAATATCATTATTCATATGTAAACCAAACTTGCTTCCGTTGGCAAAAAAAAAAAGAAAGAAAACAACTTGCTTTTGAGCGTGCTTTTTACTATTTTAATGTTTGATGGGGCCGAGATGCATCAATATTTGCTTCCTTGTTTTCACTGATATCTGATCATATATATATAGATTAAGTCTGGTTGGAGTATCCGAGGAGAAGTCTGAGTTCATGTAAGGCGATGTTTGGTATTGAAATTTTTTTTGTTTAGAACGAAAATGGGAAAGCGTGGTGTTTTATATTACAAGAGAAGAATAAGGGTGTGTACTCCCCTATTGATCTCTCTCCAAAAATTATACTTTTCTAAATGCCAAACATTTTTTTAATAGAGTAGTTCACTTGAGATTAACATATATACATAGCTATAAGCAAAATAGTTTTTGGTTTATTACGTACTCCTATATATATAATTATTCGCTTGCGCGATGAATTGGTGATAAATTAATACTAGTGTCACCCTAAAAAAATACTTGTGTGTTTGGGGGTGGGGTGGAACTTGGGAGAAGATTCAGAAAAAAAATGTTTATGGAGGCGTTAATTATTTAGTTCTTCTCAACAGGTCTGAACGTTTGTGTCTATGTGTATATATTATTATCTATTAGGCATGTTGATATGAAAGTTTTGAATAGTTATTTACTTCCTCCTCTACTTTCTATAAAAAAAAATTATTTCTTTGTATTGCAAATTGTCGGTACAAAGAAGATTTTATATTTATGATATAATGGAGTAGCTAACTATTTAAGACTGTGATAAAGTGCCTTATTTCTGCCTTAATAAGCTATTAATGCATATAACAATAAAAGTGTTGATTATAGTAAAAAAAGGCTTTGACTACTTGAACATGAGATTCCAAATATGAGTATTTATGAATGCAGAAAACTATTTTAAGATAATTACTTTCAATTGTGCCGAAAATGTTTAAATTTAATTCAGTCAAATAGACATAAAATAAGATCCAGATGCACGCAAGAAGAGGGAAAACGGAAACCAAGGCGGCGGTTATGAATTTGTTAGAATAGGCCTTTAAACATGTGGTAGGGTTCAGGGTTGATACGTATAGCTAATGGAATTCGTGGGTATTGGTTAATCAGAGTAGCTTTTGGCCATCTTAAAGGCCATAATTATATATCCTTCTCCATCAGAGTAGCTCATATGAAATTGCCTTTTTTAATTGATTCTGATTGCTTGCCAAACAATCCCATGCTCTCTATATATATATATATCCTTGTCGATCAAATATGTATATATATTTATGGCCTTTTTCTTCCTTTTTTTTTTTTTGAAGAATACATTGGTGAGTTAGGCTTGAAGAGGTAAACCACTAGATATATTAAGGGTTATACCCCTACAAAAGATTAGTTTAGAAGAAAATCATCCTACATGTAGAGTTATAACATGTTAGGAAAATTTTAAGATGTGTAAATATTTTAACATAGAAGGCTCATGTAGGGATGTTTTCCTTCTTGAACAATCTTTTATCGGGGGCATAACTCTCAATCTATTCAGTAGTTTACCTCTTTAAACTTAGCTTACCATTGTATTCTAAAAAAGAAAGAAAAAGGCCATAAATATATATATAGTTGATCGATAAGAACATATATAGAATACTTTCATATAGGTTGAAATAAAACTTTTCTTAAATAATTACATTAAATTATGTAAAATCAGTTAAAAAAAAACTAATCCAAACGCTCACCTAACCACCTATGTATGCACATTGTTGTAGGGCAACATCCCCCTACTTGCTGGGTTGGGTTATGTATCTATCTACATGCATGCGTTTAATAATCATCAATTGATTCATTTCGACCAAAACAGCGTAATATGCGTTGGTCTGTATATGATGAGCATTACTTAAGCATAAACTCCATCTTTCACTTCTTTTATTTGTAATATTGATCATTATTTTTTGTTTGAAAATTTACATGAAATGATTTCTCTTGATAATTTTTACTCCATTGCCTCCAAAATTATTTTCAGGTTGTCATCGCTCGCCAATAAATTAAAAAGGATAGTGTCATATCCCTTGATACGTGAACAACGTTGTCAGTAGTCAATTTAAAGTACTATCTAGTTTATAAGCAAATGTTGATCCAATTGATAAATAATTATCTTATAATCTGTAAAATTGCAAGTTCAAATACTGCTATTGATTAAAAATCTTATTGGTATGAAAGTACATTTATAAACTTTATTTAAACCTAAAGACATACCCTAATCTGATGAGTTTCTGATATCCAATTAATCTAAACTTTTAATATATTTTTGTCATTACTCATGTATATTATATATATTTACAGAAATTTCAAATTCATAACCTTATGTTCGGTCAAAAATTCATAACCTTATGCTTAAAAGAGATTCAAAGAAAGAAAGATTTAAAGAAAGTGTTTGATGTTATTTGAACTCTAAAATCTACCTCGAATTGAATTGTCTCTAATAGAAAGATACATTTAATTTCACTTAAAAAAAATAAAACATGACATTATGACAAAAAGTTTCTAATATATATCACATCATGGACGTCTTAGTCTAGTAGTTCTGCAAACGCAATGTCGTTCTTTTAATTTGCACCCAAATCTTAGTCTGCCTTTTTGTGCCTCCATAGAGCTACACTGCTCCCATCTTGTTCGCCCCTCTTCATCCCGTTAATTAACATATTTTTCTCACCTGTTCTTTTTATCATATCCTATTAACTAGTTTCTTAATATAAACTATTTGTAAAATTATCCTTCTAATTGGTATAGTTCATTTGAGAAAAGAAGATCGAAAAGGCTTTTAATTAAGCTAAGGGTAAAAGAGATATGAGTATTTTAATCACTGTTTCGTTAGATTTTATAAAATATCTTATATTAAAAAGTAGCTAGAATCTGATAAAATATGATCAAAACGAAGTGAATAATATATTATTATTATTCTTTTGTGCGTCTTTTGGTATCTCCGTTAGGTCGCTTCTTTTTGTCAAGTTTCGTTGTTTCCTAGTCCCCCGCTTCATCAGTGACGATATATACCTCACCCTATTATTTAGTCAATTTCTTCAATTCATTTCCCCTCGTCTTCTTGTAATACTTACATTAATCTCATCTCAAAACAATGCTATTCTAATTCTAATTAATTAGCAGACTTTAATTCTCGCTTTAATCAATTAGAACCAAGTTGATGTCAACTTGAATTACATGAGGATGTCGCGTGCATACAGGCACTTTGTTTAGGCAGTTCACGGAATCTATGTACTGTACAAGGAGAATAACAATGAATGAAACTTATTTTATGAATTATATTATAAAACACTTGTTAAATTTGAAATAATCAAAATAATGTTGAAGCCTGAGAAGTTTGTAATTCGTATATTGAATATACGATTAGATTCTAAAGCCCGAATAGCACCTAGAAACTAATGTTGGCAGGTAGGAGAACATGGGACCCCCCCCCCCCCCGTGGTTTAATACTAACAATTTGAGTAAGAACAACATTAATAGTCATCATCATATAACAATTAAGGACAAACACCAAACTTTATACTAGCTACTATATGTAACTAGACATTTATTCAGCACATTATTAGACATTTGTGATAGGAGATTATTCACTTTTTTTCAGAAGCCAGCTACTATATGTAACTAGACATTTATTCAGCACATTATTAGACATTTGTGATAGGAGATTATTCACTTTTTTTCAGAAGCCAGCCTGAAGATTTTGCCATTAGGAAATGTGAAATTAAACTTCCAGTTTCATTTTGACCCCTTAATTCTGTGAAGTGTTTTTCCGCCTTATAACTAAACCTTGGGATGCACTTTAGGCTTTAAATCTTGAGTAAACAACGTGTATTTTGAAATCTAAATTGAGTCATTTTTAACCATGTTTGCAAAGAAGTAAATGAAAGGCTTGCACCATTTTGGATATATATATACACACACTAGATAAGACTCTCAATCACTCACCTTTAGAATGTACGAACGTGAGCGTGCGTGCTGCTTTTTTCCTTGGGTGATTTTCGACATGACGACTTTGCAAAAAATAAAAAATAAAATAAAGTTGGTTTTCATTCATAAGTTGATGACAGGATGTAAACACTGAATTGGTTGAGAGATATAGAAAAGTAAAAGATTTGAATATCGGGAATGTACGAAGAAGTAAGAATTAATTAAGATGTCTAAGAAGAAGCGACGTGTCATATATATTTATAATGAACAAAGTGTGAAGAAGTCCGATCTTATCCTTTTGTGAACAATGTTGATATGGATGAGCTTGAATGATGTGGAGAAGCATGTGCATGGAAGGTACTAAAAGTAGTCGGCAAATTAAAAAGGAAGGTACTAAAAGTAGGTCTAGAATTGAATGGTAAACATAGGTAAGATGGAATTTGCATTAGTGCACCACAAAATTTGTAGGTATATGTAAACATTGCAATTTCGACTTAAGAGTATGTTTGAAAATAGTTTTTTTAAGTGATTTTACGCAATCCAAGATAAATATGTGAGAGAAGTTTTACCTCGACTTGCATAAAAGTACTTTTTAAATGATTGGTAAATAAGCCTTTAGTTAAAGAAACAAAACAAAAGATATGTGGTTATCAACTAATGATAAACTAGCCTAATAGAAGAGTGGGATGACTATTTTGAAGATTAATCATAAATAAATCACTTTAAAATATTTATTTATTTGTATTATTATATTATATATAAGTTAGGCATGCTAGTTTAAAAGAATTAATAAATATAAATATTTTAAATAATTTATTTAGTTTTCTTAAAAAATCAGATATCTCTTAGATTATTTTATTAACTCTAAATGTCTGTTTGGGTAACTTTGAAAAAGCACTTTATGCTTCAAAATTATAGTTTTAGAAAAACAATTTAAAAAGCAATTTCACATGAAATTGAGGTAAAATCCGTACACATACTCACCCGCAATTGCATAAAATAATTTACAATAAAATAATTCAAACACTTATAAATGCCTAACCCACAATACCCCCTGTCTTTTTAGGTAATTTAAATATTAAAAAAAGTAATTTTGATAATAACCATCACAGCAATCTCTAAAGCCTTAATGCAAGCTAGGCTATGTATTCTTAGCATTAGCTTCAAATTATTTGTTATCCAGAACATAGCTTCAAGTCATTGCTATCAAAATCTTGCTCTTTTCTGGAAGCATAAAATTCCACGTTTGGAATTTTGAAGTTGTGGAAAGACGTGTACCATTATTGGTTGGAACTGCGTGAGACATGGCTCCACGTGTATACACATGTGACATAATTTCCACCTTCAACCTTTATCTCTGCCGTCGTTGTCCTCCTCTTTTGACCCTTTTTTTTTCTTCTTGGTTGTACTTTTACGCTTTGGCAGAATTTTGGGATTTTATTTTATTTAAAAAAAAAAAGATCTTAGTGGTAGAGTAATATATCTTCTTCTTCACCAATGGGCGCTCGGTCGAGTTGGTAAAGACTACGGCCGGCATCCCTCAGGACGAGGTTTTGAATCCTGGGGTTGACAGACGCGATAATTAACGCAGCCCCCAAGGGGTTGTCCCATCGGTACCGACCTACCCCCGTAAGGGCTCCTCAGTTGGGGTCCGGATTAGTTGGGGGCGGGCAATGAACCCAGATACCCCCAGATACCGGATGGTTTCGACCAAAAAAAAAAAATATATCTTCTTCTTCCCCCACCTGACACGTGGCGGTTTACTGAAAAAACAAAAATCCTCCCAAAGCAATTTTAAAAAAAACACAGATATTCCTAAAATATTTTTTCTCAATTACAGAGCCTTCATAACTCAACAACCTGTTAATTCTTACTGTCTCAATTAATTACCAAACCTGATGATAACGTGTTTCATTTTTTCTTTTGAACAGACGCTGTGAATAACTAATTATACTCACTGAACATTAATGAATACTTCATTTAATTTGCATGCTAATTTTCTCTGCAAGCGAATAAAAAGTATATGTTGTTAATTTTCTCCAGCATTTTCAGGAGCGAATGGTGCATACGGCACATGGACGACAATATGCTTCCTCAGATATAATTATCATGCTTACACAAGGCAATTATTAAACGACTGGGCTAATGCTACAGGTCATTTCTTATTTCAAGCAAATACTACAAGTCATTTAAAACAATAATTTAATTCGTCCAACTCAATCACTCAACACAAATTAAAGTATTTATGTGGCTAGCCAGTTATAGACATTACCGGTGTCGTCATTTATAAAAAAGAATGAAATCAGAATTGGTATGATATGTATGTTCCTTAAAATCCTCATAAAAAAAAAAAGTATTTGTGAATCTCTCAACGGAAATTTCTGTATGCATTAGAATTTGAACCTAAGATCCTGTTTAAGCGGAACAAACTGCTTGCCATTTGAATAAAAAAAAACTGTGTTACTTAAACTTAACTAAACATATCAAATTTTGGACGTCAAATTAAAATAACGAAAAAAAAAAAAAGACATGGCTTTTTTGGCTTCCTGGCAAATAGGACTTATCGGGAGTTTGACAATAAGGATTCAAGACTCAGAAAAGGTAACTTGCGGCGACACGATGCAGTCGCGTGCGTGGAAGTGGAATAATGCATAAAACTATTTATTTCCCCGGAAAAAAAAAATAATGATAAAACTTTTGGAACACAGAGACGTATATATTTAAATAGTGAGTTTTTAATTATCATATGGATAATCATGGATTTACTTCAACTGCAAGTTATTCAGAGAGTGATCATGCGAATCATCATCAGTTATATTATTAATAGATAAAGATAATACAATGGAGGACGTCCAACAATTATGCGTGATTAGAGTGAATGAAACACGATCCTCATTAATTAATTAAACCTTCCCAATCGGAATCTTATCCTCAAATTATCCAGCTTTCACTTATTAATAGGATTCCAATTATTATTATTAATTATTAATTAACGCATTCTTATCTCCTAATCGGCAGCGTGAGGCATGCGCTGTGACGGTGCTAAAAATATACCCATTGCATTGACAATCTCACTGCAGCTGCTGAGATTCCTCCATCCAAAATAGGGAAATAAAAGAATTTCAGTGTTAGGTAATAATAATAATGATGATGTATTCACCAAATCTTGTTCTCTAGGAAAATTAGCTCGTTTCCTTAAAAGTTAATCGTACCTAATTATATGATCTATTATTTAAGTCTCATATCCCTCACGCACGAGAATAATCTTTTGATGGACCTTTTTTGTCATGAAAGGTTTCATTGAGATTTTTCTATTTGTGTTCCCATGGGAAGAAGAATCATAAGTTGTATTATAGAAATGGATCATCAACCATGAGTCCATCTCCAAGCCCATATTTGCAATTATTGCTATTTGGTGTTTAAATTATTGAAGGATAATCAACTTTGTTGATTCTAATCGAAGAAACTTTAAGTATGATGTCTTGAATTTTCATTTCATTATCCTTTTTTTTTTTTTATAATAGAAGTTTAGATGAGTTGAATATCTTATCTCAAAAGTTCACCAGAGCTATGGCACACCTCCACTAATAAAGACCTCAATTTATAATGCTGTGGGTTATAAATAAATTTCTTACTTCTTAGATCAACTTTGATTTCCTCTTCTCTTTTTCTTTAGAAGATGAGAGAATGACACTTGAGAAATTGGGGACTGCGTAGGGCTATTGGGCTATCAGTTTGTTCCTACCAGGGTACAGGCCCATGGGATGCATTTGGCCCAATTGATTAAAATGTATGGTCTTAATATAGGATAGGATCAGTCATGAACTGGACTTTGAGTGACAAGTTTTTTTAGGATTAACTTTTAAAAAGTAATTATACCCAATCCAAAGTAAGTATGCAATCAATCCTGTGGCTCTATAAGAGGAGGCTCCTTTCGCCGAGGTGCTAACAGAAGTCAGAAGCAAAACTCGAAGACACAAGTTAGGGTTAGGGTTTTGGGTCACGTTTCTATTGAGCAAAAGTGCTCGCAATCTCCAAGCTTCTTCATGTTTTGTCAGGGTCTAATCTCCATAGGAGAATTTCAACGAGAGAAGCTTCATATTCTGGTCATTGCGGATTCATTTTCAATTCCTATTCAATTTGTTCCCTTGAAGCAATAGCCATTGTGTTGCTTTTCTTTATCATCTCTCCTGCATCTATTTTCTGGTGTTGATCTGGGATATTTCAGGCACAACTAGATCTCTTCAAAACGTTGTCATTCTTTTATTAAGTTTTCTAAGTTTTTGTTTTATTGTGAATAACCTGAGTTTTTTTTTTTTGGTGGGGGGTGTGGGTATTGCGAACAACAATGATGAGCCTAGAGACCTGTAATGAGTTGTGGGTATGATTGCAATCTTTAATGAAACATCTAAAGGAATGAGTTTCACAATACCACCCCCCAATATGCTTATCTCTGTTGCTTTTGAAAAGTGAATCAAGGAAAAGTTTGTGGCTTTTGCTGATAAGGAGAATGGATAAAGTTCAAAGAATCTCAGTACACCTTCCTACACAGCAAGGAATACTGTGTTTATATTAATCATTACCAAAATGGCAGCACTAGATTTGGTCGCCTATGATGCTTATGCAATTACTACTCTATTTAAAAGCCGACTTCATCCCCTATTGGTGTTCAAGTACATGAATTGAAAACAAATGACTCTGGTTTTTGCAGTTTTTGGCTCTGTTCCCTGCAATAAAAGTTATGCGAGCTTCTATGTGAGTGCTCCTTGTTCCTTTGGTCCAAGATGCATGCAAACGAGCATAACAAAAAACAAAACGTTAAAATATATATTTGATTTATAAAATTTCAATTTAATCATTTGAGCTTAAAAAATGTACTTTTAATTCTTTATCTTTAAGACAGTTAATTTCACTTAACGAAAAATGCTAATTTAATAAATTTAAATGGTAATTCTACATTTAAATGATGTTAAAATTTGTTTAAATATTAATTATTTAACACAATTTTTTTATATTTTATAATTTAAGTATGTTTTACCAGCATTTAATTATAAAATTACCATTTAAATTTGTTGATTCAACATTTTCCGTTGAGTGAAACGGTCGATGTTAAAGATAAATGATTAAGAATACACTTTTTAAATTTAAATTATTAAATTGAAGCTTCATATAAACTTAAAAAGATTAAAAGTATACTTTAATTAAAAATAAAAGCGAATGATTTCAAAAAAAAAAAATGTGAGTATTGGTTAAAAAAAACAATAAAATGTATATTACATGATTTTTGTTCCACCGAAAAAAAAATTGTTTACATTGGGTTGATACTGCGGATTGGGCTATTTTGAGATTCGATTTGGGCTTGTTTCTTGTGGGGAGTGGATTGATGTGGACTTTTGTTTGCAAGTGGAACATCCTCCTACTCTCTAGTATGAACGCATCTTAGATTTACACCTGAAATCCTAAATCGAAATTACATACAGAAGTCTCAGCAGGAACAAAATAAGATTGTAATTGCAGTGTGCATCACGTTTGTTAGGATAAGAGACGAGTATTTGAAAGGTAAAAACATAATTGAGGAAACGAGCATCTATCTTCTTCATGTGGCGCCCACGGTTTATATTTTTAGATCGACAACATAACATAAATACACTTGAGGATGCTGCGTGTTAAGTGCCATGTCGATTTTGAAGGACAATGAAATGAGATAGACGAAGGTTAAGGTTTGTGTCTCATTCTGGCCTCTCTAGGACGAGGTCTTTGCCTTGTTGAAAACGTGCCCGTTTTAGCTTTTTGGCTGTATTCTCATTTAAATCAACATGGAAACTTCCCTTTAATCAACCTTTCCCGCAGTAACGGCACTCACCTCAAGCCATTCACTTTTTGGGCTAAAAAGCCGAACCTCCTACTTTTACTTGTTCTTTTCTCTAGGCCAATGCGGCTTGTTTGGCTACATGTGGGTAAAATACATCTGGGTAACATGTATTTAACCCAAAAAGCAGCTTAAAGCCGGAAGCTACTTTCATGGGCGGTTGCCTCCATGAGCGTTAGAGCAAAATGGATACAGCTACACTTTTATTTTCTTTTATCATTTTAGTTTTTTCCTAAAATCATTCAATATATAAAATAATGTATATTTGATTATGTGTCATGAGATTCAAGTCATTTTAAGATATTTTTTATCTTTTACAAAAAAAAAACATATTTTTCATCAAAGTTTACTTCTTAAACATCAATTCAAACACATTTTTCTTTTCACAAAAAGTCACTTCTCTTGCTTACAATTCAAACATAAATCACATCACATCTAACTTTTAACCTGTCTTCTTTTTTCAAAAGTGATTCTACCAAAAAAAAAGAAATTATTTATGCCGCTAAATTGACCCTTCTTTTCTGACCCCCAACTTCAGAACGTTCATGCTCTTCAACTATTATTCCTACTTTTTTATAGCCTATCTTAACCCACGATTTTTAATATTGATTCTTTCAAACTTTACCGCCCATTCAAGGTACATTCAAAGTATCGTACCCTATAGGGTGGTCGTTGATGGTAAGCCAAGAGGGAACCATTCTTCCATCATAACTCTTGTTTGCTGTTTGAAATGAACCGATGGATGCACACCAACCAAACAAAAGGAGTCCATGAGCCATTATAATATTCCATCCCATCATTATTATTTCTTAATATGAATCTTATATGAAGAACTAACATGAGTATTATCCTTAACAAACACTGTGCAATAGTACTTTTATAATCTTATTTATAAATTACTTTTGGTATGTATTATTTAAATTGAGAAAAAATTTAAATCTTATTAACTCTATTTTAAATTTTTAACACATTTACAATTTTCAACACGTACTATGTCCCATGAAAATAAAGTTTACACAGTAAAAAATGAGTATTAAAATTATAAATTTTTATAGAAAAATTAATGATGTGATTTATAAACAAAAAATAAACTTCCTTCACCATAAAATAGAATTAGAAAGGAATACATAAAAATGCGCAAATGTTAATGAAACATATGCAGTGGAAGTGAGAAAGTAGAGGACTGAATGAATGGTTGATCAAATGATAATAATAATTTGGCGAATGGTAGAAGTTGCCTCCTTTGGCAGCATTTGCAACTTTCTAATCACATATCACAAAGGATATCCCTTTTTTTTTCAGGGTTAAACTAACTTTTGATTCTTATAATTTCCTTTAATTTAGGTTTTGGTTTTTGTAGTTTTAACATTGTGTTTTTAATCCCTAAAGTTTAATTCGTATGAAAACGTTAGTCCATATAGTTTTAAAATAACCTAAATCAGATATTAACACCATTATAATTGCTGACATGTCGTTGACGCCGTTATTTTTACAGACGTGGCCTGATGACTGGATATTGTCAATGCTTATGTAGACTCATTCAACCTTTTTTTGGTCCCTATAGTTTGCCCTGATTCAGGTTTTGATCCCTAAAATTTAAAAATAGTTGTTTTAATCTCTCAAGTTTACTCTGTCAAAAACTGTTAGTCCCCGTAATTTTAAAAAAAAAATTTCGAATGGTATAATCAAAATATAGTGTCGAATAAATAAGTGTAATTGTTGAATTATATGATGGCAAACGCAATGGAATCATTTATTTATTAAGAGTGGAATGTAATATTTTTTTGTTACTAAGCTATTTCACCATAATTAACCAAATCAATGACACATAAGCAAAATTAACAGTGTTAATATCGGGTTTTAGTCCTTTTAAAACTATAGGCACTAACAATTTTTGACAAAGTAAACTTGAGGAATCAAAACGATCACTTTTAAACTTCAGGGACAAAAACCTAAATCAAGGTTAACTATAGGAACCAAAAATAGGTTCAATCAGTCCACATAAGCATTAGCTATATCCGATCATCATGCCACGTTAGCAAAATTAACGGCGTCAGCGACACATCAGCAATTTTAACGATATTAACCTCTTATTTGGGTCATTTTGAAATTATATGGACTAACGTTTTCAAACAAATTAAACTTCAGAAACTAAAAACGCAATATTAAAACTATAGGGACCAAAACCTAAATTAAGATAAATTATGAGGACCAAAAGTTAGTTTAACTATTTCATTATATTTTTGCTGCCAACTCTATTTTGTATTTCCTTTGTCATCCCTTCTTCTTTTTTAATTATATTATTATATTATCCCTTCTTAACTTAACACATTCACTACGCTTCTTCTACACCTCATTTTACTGAGAAATACTTTTATATTTACAGAGTGTTACATCATTCACACTCTACCCGATAAGAATATTTTAAGTGTCCTCTATCTTGAATCTTGTATCTCATAAATTTATCCTAATTATTTCCATTTTTCCACAACCCATTATAATAGATATTTGTTATAGGAAAAAAAAAAGAATAATAATAAGACATTTATGAGATTTGTGATCTACAATAGAAGGCACTTGAAATATTTTCACTTGACATAGTATCGATGGTGTTGTACTTTAGAAATATGTAAATATTTTTCCACTTCACTTGCTTTTTTCAACGCATGTAACACGTATCCAAGTTTTCACTCCCTAACACATCATTTTACACTAATAAAATTATTTAATATTTTCCTCAATTTATCCTACATACACACAATAGAATACTTACCTCAAGTTCCTTGTACCCATTATCCCAATCTCTCCAATAACACTTTGTTGCGTGTCCTATTTAGAAAACATTATTATTTAATTATAAACTCTCATAAAGAAAACAGGGCACATGACAATGTGTAATTGACGAACTTAATATAATGGACATAAGGAATTTAATGTAAGCAGCATCTATATAATAAATCAATGGCATATCTCCCATGAGCTGCGAATGGTAATAACTAATATAGTATGACTTGCTATTTTAAATTTTAGGCAATGCATGATTGTCAGTATCTAGTGGCTATTATCAAATTGGCAATATCAACATAAAATTCTATCAAGTTTCCTGATATTCAAATGATAAGCAGTGAAGTGATGGAAGGAAGATGGGGATTATTCTTTTTTGGATTAAAGTGTAAATTTATTCTAAAAATTTATCATCAAGAATAACATTACCTTGGAATTTTTTTCAAGAGTAATGTTACCCTAAAATCTTTAAAATTAAATAATACTACCCCTTATCATTAAAATTATTAACAGTCAATGTTAGTATTTTGATGTAATATGATAACATTACTGTATTATCAAATTTTTGAAGTAACGTCACTCCTTAAAAAACTTACATGGCAATATTATTCGTAAGAGAAAATATTCAGAGCAAATTTGGACATCAACCCATTTTTCCCCCTTGAAACTATATGGGCATTTATGCTACTTTGTAAGAATTCATGTAAATTTTATAATCCCTGTTAATCTTACCCTTTTCACTCTTAACTCCCCTCATAATAATAAGATATATAAATAATATATAGTTCTTCAGGCTCAACATAACAACTACATACTTAATTCACATACATTAAGAAAATTAGATAAATTATTTAATTATAATACATGCGATCCCATTTCTATGTAATACATTCATATAACATTAAATCAAATATTAGTCAACAAATTAAATAAGTTAGTTTGAATAAAAATGATAAATTTAAAAGATAAAATAGGCTAAAATCTCATACTGCCCTCACCAAAAAACAATATCTTACATTGAGTATTGGAAGTAATTTTTAATATCAAAATTAATCCTTTAACTAATTTCTACATTTATGATCGAAGGAATATAACATATTCATCAATTGTTTCTATACTAATATATGATTTTGTTCTCCATTTATTATGGTGTAGGCTTTGCATCTTTTGAACTGAGTGTAAATAAAATACAAAGAAAGTTAGAAAGTTATTAAATTTGAAAAAAATAAAATCAATAAGATTCAAAGCTCTCTTCATTTCTTTTAAACATGTTGAAAATATGCTATACATTTGGGATAGTCGAATACATGAGAACTATATCATAGGAAAGAGGTGATGAATAATGACTGGAGAATTAAAATTAGTTGTTTTTTTTTTGGGCCACATGGGTACAATTAAAGCGGAAATTGATGGTGTCTTATAAACAATCCCTTTCAAAAAAGTTCAGCCCACCCTCACCGACGTCCCTTCATTGATTCAGTTATATTAGATATATTCATAATAGAAACCTAATTAATCATTCCAAATCACCGTCTAACATTCATTCATCATTCATGAACTTTTCATTTACGAAATAATCAAAAATTCACATATTATTTAATAAAAAATGAATACAATCTCTTGAGATCTAAATTTCAATACAGATGCATATGTATGTGAAGGATATAATAACATTAATTGATAATTGCTTCCTTATTAAGGCAAGGGGAAGGGAGAGGGGTAAAAATGACATTTCGCTTTTGGGCCTGAAATGATAATCTGGTCAAACACAACGTTTTCATTTAAAGGTTGACCATGAATGAATCTGCAGTTATTGTGCCGCACTATGTACACGCAAAAATAATCGCCTCCTCATAATATCCTTCCTTCATTTCATTCACATCACTCCAACACCATTTCCAACCTTTGACGATTTCTTACCCAACAAAACTTCCTCCAACATATAAAATCACTTCATCTTCTTCAACCCACTCTAAAATTCGTTTCCCTCTTGTGCCACTCACCAAATATGTCTTGCTCCATCGCCGTCCCTAATTCTCCAGCTTTCTCTCCCTCTTCTTCTCTCTTCTGCAACACCATGAACTCTATTATATCTCCTCCTTCTTCGCCTTCTTCGTCCTGCTTCAGGCTCTTGAATAAGCCTCCAATCGCCTTACCCACTTTACCGTCTCCTTCTGCTCCCTCCTCCTCCTCCTCGCCGACGAACTCCCTCTTGAAGAGGAAGAGACCTACCAGGCTTGATATTCCTGCTACGTCTTTCGCTTTGGGTGCCCCGGCGACGCCGTCTGCTGCGGCTCGGAATTTCTTGGAGGCTGAAGGAAACGGGTTTTCTGTATATTGCAAGAGGGGAAGGAGGGAGTTCATGGAGGACCGTTACTCGGCTGCCGTTAATCTTCAAGGAAAACCAAAACAGGTAATCCCCGAAACAAGAAAAAACAATCCTTCCTTTTTTCCCATTTGAAATTTTCTACAGATTTGCTAGACTGTTTAGTAAACTTAATGGTTAAGAATTTTACCTTTGGCCGTGTACTAATTGTTTCTGGTGGATGACATGGTCGGCCATGGTTACTTGTTAAATGATGAAACCATGACCTCTAAGTTTTTAATAGAATGTTTGAAACAAGGAAAAATTCGGAATGGTCAAGATGACTGAAGTTTGAATAATATGTCTAGGCATTTACTAGTTAAATGCTAAGTGGCGTGAAGTTTACATTATCTCAATGTACTACAGGCTTTCTTTGGAATATTCGATGGGCATGGAGGAGCAAAAGCCGCGGAATTTGCTGCTCATAACTTGGAAAAGAATGTCTTGAAAGAAGTAATCAGGAGGAGTGAGGAACAAGAAGATGATGATGATGATGACGACATTGAAGAGGCAGTGAAACATGGTTACTTGACCACAGATTCTGAGTTCCTCAAAGACGATGATGCCCAAGGTGGTTCTTGCTGTGTAACAGCATTGATCAGAGATGGCAACCTCATTGTGTCCAATGTTGGTGACTGTCGTGCTGTCATTTGCAGAGGAGGCAAAGCTGAAGCCCTCACATCTGATCACCGCCCCTCAAGGAAAGACGAGAGGAACAGAATTCAAGCTTTGGTATGCTTCTGATCATCCTGATATATACATATATAGGAATCTCTGTTAAAAAGAACATATGTTTGATTTTAGTTTTATCAGTTTCTGAAGTAAACTGAGTTTGAGTTGTCTTGTAGGGTGGCTATGTAGATATGTGCCATGGAGTTTGGAGGATCCAGGGATCTCTTGCAGTGTCTAGAGGAATTGGAGATAAACACCTGAAGCAATGGGTGACAGCAGAACCTGAGACTAAAATTCTCAAAATTGAAGCGCAACATGACTTTTTAATATTAGCTTCAGATGGATTATGGGATAAGGTATATATGATTATATTCACATTTACAATGTTCATAAATTTATCATCAAAATTCCACGCAAAATAAAGTATTTATATATCTTTCTTTCTCTATGATTCCTGCAGGTTACTGATCAGGAAGCAGTGGATATTGCTCGTCCTTTTTGTGTAGAGAGTGATAAGCCACAGCCATTGTTGGCCTGTAAAAAGCTTGTAGACTTGTCAGCTTCACGAGGCTCTTATGATGATATAAGCGTTATGGTAATCAAGTTGGGCGACTATATTTAATGAAGCTTCACCAGTACAAAAGAGATAATCTTACTGCGCCTGTAATACATATACAGCATTAGGGATTTTAGTTTCTGCCTGGGAGGGAGGAGCTTGAAGGCTCAAGTAAGCAACTTGTAATACAGAATTTGGGAATTTATTATTCTCAGCCTGAGAAGAACTTGAAGGCATGAAAAGTAGGGCCAAAAGTAGTTCATCTTCATTCTCACATGGAAGAGGTTACTGCCTTTATGTGTAAAGCGGGAGCGGAATCTTTTACTGTACAGAACTGCACTTCCATTTGTTTAACTGTAACTCATAGAATCAGCAAAATAAGTTATAGTACTCATTTTCTCATACTGATCTTAATGTAATAAATAAGCATTATATTGATTTTTTCAATGGAAGTCACCAGCTTCGAAAGTTTTGATGTTAATATTCTTTTGATTCTGTCATAGTAATGTACTGCTATTAAACAAGTGGTTTGGAAACAATCTCTCTTTTGTCAGATTAGAGAATGATTCAACTTAATCAAACTGATAGATTAATCTGATGGAACGGTGGACTGTTTAGTGAGCTTTTGTGCTTTACTGGATAATCCTAGATTCCAAGATTTGTCCATAATAATTATGATAAAGGCATCAAAGAGCAATTGTAGATGTAGTTACAAATTATCTACAGATAAGATCTTCGTACCGACAATTTCTTATCAACTAAATTAACGTTTTAAAGCAATTATGAAGCCTTTTTTATGATTAATAAATTAGAGCCGTCGGGTTGTTTTTGTATTGTTGAGAGGCTCAGTCGCTTCTTTGTGTCTGTATCGAAGACTTGTAAACTCTCTCGATTTGATACTTCAATTCATTTCTGAGTGATAGACAATGATATATTTGATTAAATAAATCTGCAGACTTTGCCTTTTGTTATCTCTGTGTGTATTTGGAGAAGAATTTTGGTGAATTTATACAAAAGGAATTCGTTCTTTATTACTTGAAAAATAACTCCCTAATTAGCCCGCAATTTCTGATGCCCTCTCTAAAATATTTAATTAAATTGTGAAACGACTTTTATGTAGACATGAGTATAGCAAGTTGGATATAATCCAGCATGAACTAGCCATTATCTTATTGTTTATACACTATTGTCAGTTTGGGTCAACTTATAAATTCATATAAATTAATATATATAGTATACTATTTTCAGCTGATTAAAGGCAGGCAGGCCAGCCAGGGTGTAATCTTTTTTTTGTTAAAAAAATGATAATTATTATTTTATTTGGAATGGAGCGCTGAAAAATTGACAAATTCTGCCAATGAATGTGTATTAAATTCAAGATACATGGGAGAGTGAAATTAAATAATTAAAAAATGGTGAACAATGCGAATGCCGAATGGGTTCAATTGACATCTTCACACAGTGATTATCATTTATATAATTCCACAGCAGAAGGTTCTAAATTAGTTGTACTTAGTTGCTGGCCTCAGACCATTGACTGTGGCAAACTAAACTGGCCACTTCAACTTAGTTACATAAAATTGTTATTTTAAAATAAATATGTGGTTCTATATCTGTAAATTAGTAAAATGTAATGTTTGAAATTTGAATGAAATTTCTTTCTTTGTTATATCAACTAGAAGAAATTCCTTTTTTGGCAGACAACTGGAAGGAAGTCGGCTGGGTCAATTTTACATGTATTTTAAATTAATTAAATTCTTCAGACTAAAGACTCGTCCAATGTAAAAAGCTACGCAGAAAATGTCAATATATATATATATATATGCTCTGCAAGATCTCTCCTTGACAGATAGACATATCCACATCATGATTATTTAAATTAAAATTTGAAGAGAGAAAGATAAACAATGCTAAGTACAAAAGATTTGCACCAACTTCTGTTCTTTGATCAGAAGATTGTACCATTGACTTGCACAAGCCTTCATAACTTACTCCCCCATTTTGTTTTTTTTGTTTTTAAATAAAAAAAAAGGGAAAAACCACTAGAAGTTCCCGAAAAATAAGTGAAATGGCTAAAAAGCTCTAAAACAAATGACCAATTATGGATTTACTGTCAATTATTGTGCTAACTTTACAGTGATTACATGCCTTTTTTGAAACTTCAGCAGTAATTTTCTTAAAGATTTGTGTGATTTAGATTTTATTGTTTGAGTTGTGAAGATTATGTGAGAAATGATTAGTTGACGAGCCGTGGAATTTAGATTTATTCCATTCAGCTTTAACAGAGAGATACTTTTATTTTTTATACGAAACACACTTTAATTAAAAAAAAAATTGAAGTATGAAGTGAGTATTATATTAAGGAGTGGATGAGTATTAATTATAAGATTGTGATCTAATGGCTTCACAGCGCATATACAAATTTGTCATATAAACAATAAACATGACGCGGCGTTGAGAATTATAATTTGATTCAGTTGGGCTGTATGAGAAATACGGAGTGGCGGCGGCGGAGGATGGTGTGGATGGTGACCAAGTTATTGGAGGCGGTCGGAAGGAGACTGTGTCGCTGCCGACCGCCGGTTGAATAGGAATAATCCTCCTGCCTCTGCTTACATTTCCACATCTCTATTTTATAATCTTTTTGCGCCGTCTCTTCCCCTCTTGATGTATTCGCCCCTTTGACTTCTTTTCCATATTATTAGTCTCCCTCATATCTACTCTGGGTTGACTTTCTTTAAAAAATTTAAAAAGTTAATTGATTTATATATTTATATTTTTTAAAATTAAATTGTTTGATTTATAGATTGACTTTTATTTTCAATCTTGTAAATATCCCAACAAATTATTGATAAGTATATGCGATTTAAATATATATATATATATATGAAACAAGTACTGAGAGCATTTGATTTTATGAATCACAGTGGAATCAAGTACAGAACTAATCAAATAAGATTGTGTGTGTGTGTGTGTGTGTTTTTTAACACATATGAATTCGCATCTCAATAAAATCAATTTCGTGGGACACTTCAAATTTATGTTTGTTCCATGGTATGCACACTAGTTTTAAAAGAATAAAGTAAGATATACAGTAGAGATATATTTGAAGTCCTTTTAAAACTTCTATATAAATAAATGGTCTCCAATCATCTGTACCCTATTCACAGAAATGTGAGTTGGCTAGGAAACAACGCAATATTTATCGGTGGGCGAAATTACGAAAATAGAAGTATAATTAATTTTGGAAAGGATTTTTTTTATAGTCGAACAGATTAATTCGCTTTTAGTTTATTTTTAATACAAAACGAAGAGGCTTACATTATCCACAAAGCAAAATCGGGTCGTTAGTGTATGCCATTAAGAATTTTCTTATCCATAAAAATCCAGAGAATATAGGGTGCAATTTGTATAAATATATATTTTAAAATTTGTCACTTAATAGTTAATAGTAGACAAAAAAATTAAAATTTTAATATAAATATGGTAAGGAAGTGTGCCCCATTCTAAAAAAAACAGAGACGATACGAAGTGAGGCAATACTATATCTGTTTGAATTAGTAGTAACAGTTATTTTTTTATATGATTTATGGTTTACACTGTAAGTATATGAGATTAATTTTGTTTCGGCTTACGTAAATGTACTTCTCCAATACATCCCAAATAGGCCCATTAAATTTTTGTTCTCTGTAAACACATATATCATTATATTATTGCCAATCATATTTCAAGTGATATTATCAATTTGAATATTAAATATAAGCATATCTCTCTAATAACATTCAAACATTTGTTCATGATATAAATTTATATATCCTTCTGTTATAATATTGTTTTTTTGTAAATTACCAGGGGTATCTTCAAACCAATTTTAGGCTTAAAGTACCTTTTTTAGGAGACTCATTATAAGTTTTTCACCCCTCACAACAAATACGATACCCATGATTTAAATTTGCAGTCTTTTCCTTACAATATGAGATCGCTGCTACCGTACAACCAATAAATTGTTGGTTAATACTATTGTTCTAAATATAAGATATATCTTGTAACGACAAAATGTGGTATTTTTTATTAAGCAGGAACCTAATTTTAATTTATCTGACGTGTGACTAATGGCAAGTGAAGATAAGATAAGGAAATGAGAAAGGATTGAGCGGAGATTTTTTTTTTTTTTTGGCAAAAGGATTGAGTGAATTGAATAGTTGGAGAAGGGGGAAAGCGTTTGGGACACAAGGGAAGGGAAGGTACAGCAACAGGGAAGGTGTCGGAGCATCATTAGGTCCCAACATGGGAAGCTTCTCGGAAGTAGTAACATGTCTCATAACACTTGTACAAATCAAGCCCCTGTTGAGACAGAATCAGCCATATACATGTATCCAACCAAAATACATAGAAGTATCTAACTATATTAATCACCCTCCAAAAACATTTATAATATACGTGTTCCCAATAATATCTGCATCTACACCTTCGTTTTCCTTTCTTTATTTTCAGTATCTTGGGGGGGCATTAGTCGTCGTATTTGGCCAATGAGTTTCTTGGAATGTGATTTCCAGATCCTCGTGATTCATGTGCTTGTCGGCATATTTGTCCCACATTCTGAATCTTTGCATCTCCATTGTCGACACGTACCCGTACAGGTTGTTTCGCTTCTTTTTCTTCGGTTCTTTGCACAATGGCGACCATCACTGGTGTGTGCCATTATAAAATTAAGGAAAGATCAACGTAGATCTTGTGTTTTAATTTTCACTA
Organism: Vachellia collinsii; assembly: GCA_006871305.1. Taxonomy (NCBI): domain Eukaryota; kingdom Viridiplantae; phylum Streptophyta; class Magnoliopsida; order Fabales; family Fabaceae; genus Vachellia; species Vachellia collinsii. Next base: position 6,967 of record QFDD01002028.1, on the reverse strand, counting down.
AACTCATGTTCGTTTATTTCTTTGATTGATTTCTTCTTAGGTAAAAAGTCGGTTTTGAAGGAGAAGACGACTCTTTGTTTGAAGGTCACCGCGCTAACTATATTAAAAAATCTAACACACGATCCATGAGAGCCAACTCATGATCGTTGTACATAATTTAACCCTTTTGGTGTCTCAGTACTGTATATGTAATACCAGCCCATGCATATTTATATACAATATAATATTGTAAAATATGACATGTGAATAATATTCACGGAAAAATAGGAATTTAATACAATCAAATATATTTTCTCGTGTATAGGATGAAGATTGTGGAATGAGCTCTGTAGAATAATAAAATTTTATATTGACAATACATTAATGCTTGTATTTATTATCAAGGATTTTTTTTTTTAAATAAAACTTTCCAACCCTTTACATTTACGTACACATCTAACTAATGAAACTTTCTTTGTGACGTATACAATGAAGTGGATGATTATAAAATGAAATGGAACCATTAAATAACGCGTTTAAAAACACACTCAGAAAGCACCAAAACCACATGTGTGGGGCAAGTGGAACATGTGTTCACACACTTCCCAGGTTTATGACAATATATAATAGACTTATGATTAGTGAGAAGAGTGAAATAAATCAAATTCTGTGTGCTACCTCACTCTCTTTCATTTCATTGATTTGTTCTTTTTAATTAAACATATAAGTATGATATATGTATCATTATTGCAGATGATCCAACTTTTTGAAAGGGTGTTAATATTGTTTTATATATGTAGTTAAGATGCTAACTATCCATTTCATGCCAAAACGGAATTTACTATATGGAAAAAGCTGTTGAAATCAAAGATATTACAAACTTTAAATGTTTAATTAAACTATTTAAGATCCAAAATGTGCTCAGCATGTATTAGCATAATAACTTTTGTATATTTTATACCCCTCCGGTCTTTCTTATTATTAATTATAAGGAGTAACGAGCATATCCCTTTATTTAACATGTTTGTTTCAAATAATATTTTTATGTAACATCCCTAACAAATTATAAAGCTTTCTCACTAACTAAAAAGATGTCCCCTAACTAATAACTTTTATTGAGGATGATTTTGACATGTTACAAAAAATAACTGATTTTAACTAGTTTTCTTAATTTAAGTAGTTAATGGGTGTTTTTGAACAGGATCAAAAAATAATTTTTCATTTAAAAATAATCAATTTTAAAAAAAATCAAATATGAACCATTTAGATTAGATCTGTACGATGCAAATCTTATCAATTCTTCCTGCAAAGCAAAATACTTAGAAGAAGAACCAGTTCCGAATTCAGAAGGAGCTAGTGTATATTTTGTGGTAAATAATCTCTTATTTGCATTAGACTCTATTTTTTTTTTAATTATGTGGTAGTTACTAACGATCTAAGGTTATGAGTAAAATCAAGCTTGCGACTTCTCGAAAAGCTTTTAAGCCACTAAGTTACATGTAAATTGACAAGGCACATTAAATTCAGGGTAATTTAGATTCGAATCATTTTAGGCTTGAAATGAGAGATAGCTATCTCAAAATGTGAGCTCAGAATAATTTTGTTCAAAAAAAAAAAACAACAGAGGGAGAAGAAATGAACGCAATGGATGGTGACCGGAGGAGGGTGTGAAATGCATGAAGCAGAACAAAGAAAAGGATGTTGGGCGCAAAACATGGAATGTTCCCCTCCCGAATTGCCATTGCATGTGCTAATAATATTTACACAAAATGTTGTCTAAGTTATATTTTTTTCAATAAAAATATTTGAATTATTTTTTTAGATTTTAATTAAAAGAAATAATGGGTTAGAAAAAGAGAAATGATTAAAAAAAATTTACAATATTGAGATTCATAAAAAAATAATTAAAATATTTTTATTTAAAAGAGTATAAATAATATGATAATTTAATAACATGTAAGTATTTATCTCCGTTTGTGTCTAATCTTCATGCTTTCTCTCTCTTGTCTCCTTTCCCGCCATATTTCACGCTACTTCCCCCCTCTTAATTGCTTTTCACTGGCACACCCATGTTCATTATTTACACCTTTTTTTTTTAAAAAAAAATATAAAATATTAAAAAAAATCACGAAAACATTTCGACAGCCGCGGCAAAATGACTCTCACCACCCCGCGTCTTCCTTTCTCCTTCCTTCTTCAAAGTTCAAAATTCCCTCTTATTTCCACACAAATCACCAGCCTTCTCACCTTTCCACTTTCAAAAGAATCATCTTAATTTAAAATATAATTACTGTGCCTTCTACATATGCTCAATTCCGCGATCCTTCCTCTGTAACCTCATTGTTCCTTTGGCTAAACTTGAATTCTACTGTTCCAGCAGTTATCCGAATGACGACTAATCATCCCCCAATTGGGCATCTCGCACATAGGAAAAAAAATCATTTTTTTAAAAAAAATAGACAACTTTTAATACACCCAATATTCAATTATAATTATTCTATACACGCATGCTCCTCTTTTTGTTTTGTTTTGTTTTTTTTTTAAATTAGTACTTCTCATTCTCATTTATTTATTTTGTGTTGGGAAGATTTTATGATTGACTTCAGGTGCGCTTCCAATGAAACTTTCTTAACCAGGGGGAGTAAAGAGAGAGGAGGTGGGAAGGAAAGTAAGAGAATATTCGAAAATCCAAATGACGGTACCAGGTATTAATATAATGGATATGCATGAACCTTGTAGAAAACTTCAGATGTGAACACCAGAGAAATCAACGACGCGTCAAACAGTTAAATGAAGGCACATACATGGAATGGAATTAAAAGTCAGACATCACAGCTACGTGGCTTCAACCCAACTGAATCATCACCAACACCAGTAGCTAGCTCCACCAATAAGGAATTCACACTTTTCCCATTACAACACGCGCACACAAACAAACATATCATTAAAAAATAGGACAACCAACGTGTTCTCCGAATGTTGTTAGTGTTCCTTCCTGCGGGAGAACCAACCAAGCATCCAACTTCATCCTCCTAAGAAATCCACCCCACACCCTTCCTTTTCGTCACGCCACCTGTTTGTTTCTCTCCCAAGTGTGCCGAAACTCAATTTCATTTTCTCCTTGTTCCTCCCCCCCCCCACACCATCACTGTTTAACTGTATTAGATTCAAACTATTGTTAAATATAATCTAAAAACGCTTTCTTATGAACTCAAACTCAATACATCATATTTAAGTAGCTAAAGATATTTTCATATTGAGCAATATTGCTTGATAATGGTTTCCTTCCCCCCCCCTTTCTAGTCGTTGCCTTTTTGAATCCTGTGTTCTACTTTCACTTTCATTTCACACTTTCCAGGCTTTTTAATCTTCCCCACTTTTTATGCCCAAGGAGTGGTCAATCCCTTCCTTCATCTCCCTTTCCCTACCCGTAACGCTCTCCCCACACAAATGTATTTCTTATTCCCGACTCAATTCGCCTCACGATCCTACACGTGTCTCCACCACAACACTTGTTCACCCCACGCCAAGCCTCAGCTTCCATGCACGTCACTAATGAGATTTTAATTAATTTGGGGAGGCAATAATAATGCTCATGTTTATCCACCGATCCCCAATTGTATTGCGATTTCAGATTTTACCCTGGGGTTTGGTTTGGTGAATTAACCAGTGACATAGGGGGGGATTAGGCAAATCCAAATTGGGGCAAGTCTTATCCGGATCATTACCAGCCAAGTATGCAAGATGCTTAATGAGGAAGTGAATAAGCGCGTGCGTAATTGTCGCAATAAATATCAGGAACATCCCACGAGCCTCTCCTGCTCCTCATCTGCTTACCGACCCGACCCGATTCTAAGTCCAAACTTCCCAGAAAACTTACAAAAATGAATTCGATTCCCCCCTTAATTCAATTACAATAGTAATAATAATAAAATATCTTATGGAGGCTGGTGGTGCACGTCAATGGACTTCCACTCCAACTAAACTCTGTGATGCTAAAGCCACACACCCGCATCGTGGCATCCAGACAACCCCGCATCTCCTACACTAGCCTTTACTCTCCCTCCTACGTGGACCAACATCTTCTGGCCACGTTGCCACTCCCAATTTTACAAGCCCCCCCACTCTCGATCTTCTCCTTCCCTCGTGTTTTTCCTTGGCCAATCACCACCAAAAGGACCAACATTACACACTCGCTCCACATGTTAGAATTAAAATTATCATTCGCTACAACACGACAAGGAGATACCAAAACTCTTGGTTGTACGGTTGCGATTCCGCCTTATTTTAAATCTTATGGATAAGGATTGGCATCCGAACAAAAGAGGGACAAAAGAAAACCCACTTCCCCATCCACCATCCTCCATTTACGTCAACAAACATTACCCCTTGGGACTTCCTAGCCTCATGTATCTGTCTCAACTTCCTCACCGTTTCTTTTTCTTTTTTCTTTTCCATTGCATTACTATTATCCGTATTTTAATCAAATTCCACGTTGGACTCTTAAAGAATTAAAAAAAGGGCCCAACACCGAGCGTACGCTCAAACACGCTCTTATATGTCTGGGTGTTTTTATGACTATATATACACACCCGTGTTCACCAGTTGGTCCCTCAAGAAAACACAGCACACGCCAATTTGAGTTGTACGCGAATTAAGTTGAGCTCAGTTTCTGCGATGACTTCTTGGGTGAGAGGGATTTGTATCGGTAAGGGCGCGTTCGGCACCGTGAGTGTTGGGATTGACCGATGGGACGGTCGGGTTTTTGCGGTGAAATCGGTGGATCTCAACATGGGTCTTCCGCCTCAGGTTAAGGCCTTGGAGAATGAGATTCGGATTCTCCGCCAGGTGTCGCCGTCGCCTTACGTCGTCGAGTTCCTCGGGGATGATATCACGACGTCGTGTCGGAATTTGCACATGGAGTATATGCCGGGTGGCACCCTCGCTGGCCTGGCGGCTCGGAATGCTGACTTGGACGGGGAGTTGGTGAGGCACTATGCGTGGTGCCTGGTGAACGCCCTGAGGCACGTCCACTCGAAGGGCGTCGTGCACTGCGACGTGAAGGGGAGGAATGTTCTGTTGGGGCATAACGGCTGCGTCGCGAAGCTCGCCGATTTCGGATCAGCGGTTGAGTTTCCCGGTGAAGTTTGCTCGGCGGCGGTCCTGCCACGGGGGAGCCCGCTTTGGATGGCTCCGGAGGTGATCCGGGGGGAGTATCAGGGACCAGAGTCGGACGTGTGGTCCTTGGGATGCACGGTGATCGAGATGGTCACCGGGAAGCCGGCATGGGAAGATCACGGCGCTGACACACTGAGTCGAATCGGATACTCCGACGAATTACCCGAATTGCCGAGTCAATTCTCAGAGCTCGGGCGGGATTTCCTCGACAAGTGCCTGAGGAGGGAACCTAAACAGCGATGGAGCTGCGATCAGCTGCTGAAGCACCCATTTTTGTCATCTGCGTCTCCCCATAAGGCGGTCGAGTCGTCTCCTCGTTGCATTCTCGACTGGAACAGCTCAGAATTCGCCGAAGAATTAGATGAAGACGGGGATATCGGATTCGATAACAATGCTGAGACTTCAGCTAAGGAAAGAATCCGTAAATTAGCCACAACACAGAGGGCAGAATGGGAAGCAGAGGAAGATTGGGTGGCGGTGAGAGGACCGACGTCAGCCGCAGAAGCTACAGCAACGGAAACAGGGGATGGTGGAGATGGAAGTGGGGACGAAGAAGGGACAAACTCGGAATATCCACATGGGGTGGGGGCAGAAGAGGAAATGAAAGGAGGGACGAGTCGGGAATATTCGGATAATGCGGGAAGGGCAAATCCGGGAAAGTGGGGATGGGATGGCAAGAGGTTGTTGGTGTGGCGGTGTGATCACAGGGAAGGCAAGGAAAGAAGCAGCTTAGCTGGTCGGAGCTGTCCGAATAAGTATATGTCGGAAAATGTAGATTTACATTTAGTGCTGAGTAATAGAGTCATTACAAGCATTATTCACATATTGTGTTGTAAATTACTCAGATCATGTTACTCGAATTCCTTACCATTAATAAATACAACTCTGTTGTTTTCTCCAAATATTTATTTATTCTCTACCCTTATCCTTGAACGTGTGCCAACTGCCACGAGAACGTGGGTAATCATGTTCTGTAAAAAAACGAACACGTTATTGCAGCTGATCGTAAAAAGCCTGTTGTTCAGAAGAAGCAAAAAATGACAATAATACTATAAGAAAGGGTACGAACAATTGAGAAGTACAGATAACCCAATTGCAAACTTGATTGTGTTAATTTCTTCAATAGTTTGATCATGTTTTGTAGTTGATAGGTGAATTGTGAATGTCAAGGTAAGGCTACTTGTTTTGATTCATTCCTCCAACAACACATTAAAGAGAATTTTAGGCCAAATCGTTAGATGGATGGCACAAAATGTGAACCAATAACCCCACAAGTGCACGGGTCGTATCAAGTAATAAAAAGTGAGTAGAGTATCGTTCCCACGAGGACTTTATACCAACTAAATTGAGCAATGATTTTACACTTTCATTTAAGTTGAGCGAAACGCATATATAATAAAAATATAAAATAAAAATCTAACTAAAAGAATAAATTAAATCTAAACTATAACTAAAGCTAAGGGTGATTCTAGTTCTTGAGCAGCGACTTGGATTATTATAGCCTTAATTATTTCTTAGCGTCTAATTTCTCCCCTTAATTGCAATTAAGTTTATATTTGTTAGTCTAGGATTCTTAATTACCTAAAAGGGTCTTCCGACTCACTAAAAGGCATTCTAATTATATTGACTAATCTCTAATTCCTTAGATGATTATATAATTAGACTAAATAAAGTGCAGGCCTAATCTAACTATGTAGGGCCGGTAGGTATATTCCTATCCTACAAGCAAATTAAGTTATAAAACTTAATCCTACACAATTCAATTGAAGGTCTAGTCTAAATTTCCTATCCCTAGGCTCCTTTAGAACAC
>QFDD01002027.1:0-26166 GCA_006871305.1 Vachellia collinsii | reverse complement strand
AGCTAGCAATGTGTAAATAAGCTACTTTACTCCCTCGTCAAAGGAAAATATCTCTACTCGCAATGCTGGAAACATTCTGTATTCTTTGCTTTAAATATATAATGGAACTTTCGGGTAAAATATACTTTGTAAAAATTTAGTTGAGAGGGATAAAAAGAGTTAAAGAAGAAACATAATTCTTGATATATGTAGGTTTTGAATCTCAAGAATTAAGATTAGGAGTAATATCTATAATTAAAGGTAAAATGTAGATGCCAACATATATCTAACTCTTTTTTTTTTTTTGCCGAAATATCTAACTCTTATATAAGCAATAAAGAGACTTAACATATATGACGTGCCCTTGTATTGTAATTACAAGGATCTAATTTAAAACAAATCAGTTAACATTACAAGAAGGTGATAAAAATAAAGGATAACTACATGAACAGTTTAAAAAATCAGGTGAAGATATAAAGATTTAATAAAAAGTAAAAAATTACAGGATTTAATTAAAAATTAGATAAAATTATAAGGAACTAATAAAAAAAACTGCCCTTATTAAAAATAAAGTAAAACTATGTAAATTTACAATTTTTTTTTTTTGCATTAAAGATCAAGTGATTATAATGACAAAGGGCTTGTAACGTCTAGACTGAGGCCTATAATGCATCAGTAATTAATACCCAACCTTTTAAGTATTTTTTGGACTAAATTTCTTTAAATTTAAATTAAATTTTATTTTAACCTTTTAAATTTAGAAAGCATATTTTTAATCCTTTTATCTTAACGTTGTAAGTTTCATTTAACGAAATATACATACTTAACAAAATTAAACGATTGTGATTCTGCAATTAAATAATGATAAAATATATTTAAATTTTAATTATATAATATAATAATTTTTTATATTTTAAAATCTACTCATTTTTATTATCACTGATAAAATTTGTTAGATCCGTTAAATAAAATTAACAGTGTTAATATAAAAGGATTAATAATATACTTTTTAAATATAAAAAATTAAACTAAAATTTGATATAAATTTATAAAATTAAATATATACTTTTTTTTTTTCATTAATGGTTTTGTTTTTACCTGTTAAAATGGCAGTGATTGTTTCCCCCCACGCGCGTCCCTATATGGCTGTATCTTCTCCGTCGACACAATTGAGAATAGAGTCTACAGCCAAAATCTTATCGTCCCTTTCCACAGCCTCTTGTTTCGCTTTTAAAAGCACAAGCACTTGAACTTGGTCTGTAAATTTGGATTTGAATCCAGTTGCTGGCTGTTGTGTGAGATCTGTTGAGTTAGAACCACATGAAGATTTGAATCCTTATTGGCCCTGTCCATTCCCATATCAGTTTCCACACCTCATCCTCTACTCGTAATTCGCTACCCTTCAGTAGATGATACATGTCTGCAACTGAAAAACAGCCATTGGGATTTTGATACAGTCTTCACGATCACTCTGCGCATGTGGTTGGAATGCCTACTGTCTTCAGCATCACTCCGTTATAATGTTATCTGTGCTTTTTATATCATTCTTATAGAAGACTGAGGAGGAATTAATCGTTTTTAATTTCTATGGTCTTTAGTGCTATCAAAGGAAGGGAAACAGGAAATGAAAAGTTGATCGGGATCCTTGATTTTCAGCATATCACATATAAAAACATTGATGCCCGTGGGTTGATCACAGGATTTCAATTTTTACAGGCGACTTGCCCTGTCTTCTTCCTTGCAAGAATGTGTGTGATGTATGTCAGAAATTTAACAAAATCTTTTGTTGTTTGAGACAAACACTAAACACTCAAGTTAGATTACGTGGGTGTTTGAATTGGCGGAATAAATTATTTTTTTAACATAATTTATGGTTTATAAAGTAACTATGTGAGATAAATTTTGTCTTGATTTATATAAATGTTAAAAAAACACCTATCAAAACATGGCCTTGTGTGTTCTTGCAAGAACATCCATTGAAAAGACAAATTGATTGTCACGAAGAGAAGAAACAATACTACTTTCAGAAATTTCGATCCTTAATCTATAAGAGAAAATTGATTTTTTTTAGGAAGATTTAAACATCTAAATAAATTACTTAATTATAACATATATTTTATCTATTCTGAAATATTTATATGTTATTAAATTGTATATCAATTTATAGATTAGACAAATTAATTTAAAAAAATAATAAGTATATAAGTTAATTAGTTTTTTTTTTAAATTTTCAAAAAGTGAGCTAATTTTTAGCTTAAGAATATGAAGTAGTAGTATTAGATTGGGCTCACTTGCGTCACATTATCAGAGGTTTTTTTGTAGCTTTCTGGCTTGAACACCAGTTGGTGAAGGAGATTCCCTTTTTCTCCCTCCAAAAGAATGATCCGTTATTTCATGCTGATGCTGCAGAGGTTGGCTCATTCCCAAACGCAAGCAGGCATGCGATATGACCAAAGCCGTGTCAGACATCAGCGCGCCTCTTTTCACACATTCGTAGCAGCCGACCAACTTGTTTAAGAAGCATGTAATTAACAATTACGAAATTTTCTGAATAATGACATATATGTTGATGTTATATTCTATAAACTCATGCCCTTGTTATAAGAATCACTTAATTTTTTTTATAGAGATTAAAAAAATTAATTAATTAATATATTTATTATTTCTCTTTAAATCGTTTTACATGATTTATAAACTGGTATATAATTAAAAATATAGATAAATATTTCGAAATATATATTATAATTAAATAACTTCTTTAGCTTTTTTAATCTCTTCAAAAGATTATTTGATTTTCATATTAAAGATCTGAGGTAATATTATACATAAAAAGAGTTAATTATTTTGTTAGTTTTCCATATAGGGGGTATTAACGTCATGCAACTTTGTCCATGTATTGTAATCCAATCTCACAATTTAACCCACCAAATGATTCATTTAGGCCTAGGATATTCACTGCCCGTAATATTGAATAATCCTTTCATTTTAGACTTTTCAAAAGAATTTCAGTGTTGTCTATAAAACCCTTTCACACACACGTCACGTGTAGAACCCCTTACTAGATATTAATGGTTGAACTTTTCTTTTTACTAGTACTTTAATATCAAAATATGTCTTGAGTGGATGAGAGTACTTAGAATCATTCTAGCAACTGAGCTCCAAACACAACATGTGATGTGTGTTTTGGTTAAGACTATTTTGATCAACCATTGCATAGCCAAGCTAATAAGAGAGTTGTGTTGATTCAATCAAATGTCTTGTGTTCTCGGCTCCGGAGAGGATCTAACCGGGCTGCTTGGCTTGATTAGTCCAATTCCTTTCTTATTTCTTTCATTTTGTAATACACACACACACACACACGCACCCCAACAAAACATATTTAACACTCTAATGACACCTTCAATTAGATTGGTTCTAATAATATTACGAAAGTTTGGTTTTGATATTGGTGGGATACAGGAAAAGAATGAAATGGTGGAGGAAGGAGGAAGGAAGGATGAAATGTGGATCCCTTAGACTACTTCTCCTCCAAGCACTCTTCTCTCATTGCTTCAACTCTCCAAGTCATCCCAGGATAAGCATCCTCTTATTTTCTTACTACCTTCGCTGCATTCAAAAAGTCGCCGCAATCACAGGCTTGCTATCCGTGGGTGCATGGAACCCATTCGCCGATTCTTCAAATATTCTCTTGTCCATATTTTGCACCAATATTTGAATGTAAAACACACTCATGGTTGGTTGCATGAGTCATAAGGTTTATTATTTTCAACGCATATTTTGGTCCGAAATATACTGTTTTCTTTTCATTTTTACTCAAATATAGAAATATATGCACTAAAATGAACAAATTGGTGAAAAATCCCTATGCAAGATTTATTCGATAAACAAAAGCAACCAATCTTTAGCACATGTATTCCAAACCAGAAAACCTTTAAATATAGTTAGAGATATATTGTACCAAATCAAGTCATTAGTTACTTTTGTACTATAAAATTAGAATGAGGATTTTTAGTAATTTTTCCTAATTTTATTGATTGTTCAAAACGGGCAAAAAAGGAATACAATCATTTCTTACTCAATCTAATCTATTTTATAAGGCCCCAACTAAAATGTGTTTTTTATGCTGGTCATAAGGTATTTGTTAATTTTAAATAGCATTAAATAATTTTTTATGTAAATATTTTTTTGGTATATTCACATAGAGTATTTAATAAGGATAGCAAGAGAAAGTAATAATTAATAGAGATTTAGAGTTTAATACGTTTAGTGATTTTTATTCACTTTTTCATTTTAGGGTTAAACATACTTTTGGTCCCTATAGTTTACTTCAATTTAAGTTTTGGTTCATGAACTTTAAAAGTAATGGTTTTTGTCCTTCAAATTTACTATTTTTAAAACTGTTAGTCCCTATAGTTTTAAAAGATCCATGTACTTTTAACTAATTTTATTTTTGATCCCTATATTTTGAATGAATTTTAGTTTTAATCCTTATATTTTGAACGAATATTTATTTTGATTCCTAAATTTAACTGTATTACTTAACGCAGTCAAACATTCAAATCCCTAAAACTATAAGGATAAATTATACAACAATTTTTTTTTCATGTTACCTTGTCCAATTATTAAGAAATTTCAATATAATTAAAGGAATTAGTGATATATAAGTAAAATTAACTGTATTAACATAAGGTATAAGTATTTTTAAAACTATAAGGACTAACAGTTTTAGACAGAGTAAACTTAAAGGACTAAAACCACAACTTCTAAACTTCATGAACCACAAACCAAATCAGAGTAAATTACAGGGACTAAAAGTATGTTTAACTTTTTCTTCAAACTTCTCGTTACCCATCATTTATGCCCAAATTACGATACTCCAAAAAGTGGGCCCCCCATAGAGTATTATAGTCTAATTTTTTTTTTCCAGCAGGAAAAGTCGCGTGCAGTACAAAAGCGGAAGGCTTGACTTGTTGACCCCAAGAACACGGATGCAAGGAATTTCAAAAGGTAAGACGTACAATGATGAAGCAGCAGTGAGACATGCCAGAGCTTCCTAGAAAGAGGAATAAACGACTGAAACGAGAGATAATTAAACGCGAGGGAGGCATTTGTTCATCTCTGAATCTGAGCAACTTGTTCGAGGAGAAAGCAAAATCTGCCAATTCTGAAGCTGTCATTTCTGAGACCTTGGCTTGTGTAAAAGCAGGTTTTTTTCTTCTTCTCTTTTACTTGCTTTATCCCATGGATTCATCATCCTTCTACTGTTTTGCCAAAAGATTTGCTGTTTTCTTTCTCTACTGCTAGCCGTTGATTCAATCTCCTCATTTAGCTGCCTCTTTAATTACTTTCGTAGATCTAATAAAACATGAACACTAGAAATTTTTTATACTTTTACTTCTGAAAAACAAAGTCCCATAACCTTCAAAGATAAAGGTGGACTTGATCTATTGACTAAACTATTCATCTCTTTTATTGATAAAGCATAGTGCTTGTTCTTTCTTTCACCTTAATCACTCCCCATTTCGGTATTATGCGTGAAAAGGGCATCGATGTAAACCACAGGTCGTCGTCTCTTTTCTCATCGATATAATCCCACCCATCTCGAGTTTTATGGTTTTGCTTCTTCACAGAAAACACATAAGTACTAATGTGTGTGTGTGTGTCAACTTATCTTTGACACACGGTCCAACTAGCTTTTGAAGAAAAAAATAAAGAAATTAAAGCACAACTAACTTTGACACACGACCTAATACCCCATCAACACATATGCTTTTATTCGATGTAGCTTCTTTTAAACTGAATAGTTTTTGATAATAATCATCTAATAAATCAGTAAAGTTGTTGGGTGGAGTTGACTAGTTGACTACATAATGAAGATCTTTCTTTCCCATTATTCCTTCCCTGAAGACATCTTTATTTTTTTTTTTTGGTTGATATTAAGAAATCTTTATTTTAGTATCAATCATGACTCTTTGTCTAGTTGCTGTTGATCGTTCGGCAATTAACTGGATGCCACTTTGCTAAATATTTCTGTTTGATCTTTTTACCACTTGCATTAATCGATAGCCAAACTGTACCACTTTTTGAGAAGGGCAAAGCCATAAAACGAAGATTAGTTTGAGGTTGAAGCAAGAAATTACAATCCCATGGATGCAACCATTAGTTTAACTCTCATTGAAGCTGTATTGATTTTGCTGGCTATAGCAATTTCTAAAGCCATCACGTTAATCTCTCCACTTGATGATGATAGGTAATAACATTTATAAAAATGTTCACTTTAATTTATGGTTTTCTGGTAGACCAATATTTAGTACTGATGATTTGTTTCCATCACCAGTTGTAATGATATTGTTGATCCAATTCCCTTGGTTTCTTCTCCTCATATCAATGTTGCTGCTCCTGCAACCAAGTATCATGTGTTTCTTAGCTTTAGAGGGGAAGACACTCGTCACACTTTCTTAAGTTACCTCTATGAAGCACTTTGCGATGCAAAGATTCAAACTTTCATGGATCACGAGATCCATAAAGGAGACCATATCACACCGCTTCTTCTAAAAACAATAGAGCAATCAGAAATATCTTTGATCATCTTCTCCAAAGATTATGCTTCTTCAACTTGGTGTATGGATGAGCTTGTTCATGTTATGAAATGTAATGATCAATACGGAAGAATTTTGATCCCTATCTTTTACAACGTAGATCCATCAAATGTTCGCAAACAAAATGGGAGTTTTGGAGATGGATTTGCTAAGCTTAAGCAAAGATTTGAGCACGACCAACAAAAAGTACAAGGGTGGATAGATGCTTTAGTCCGATCAACAAATCTCTCTGGATGGGATTCAGAGAATTTTAGGTATCTTCTACTCATTGTTCACTCATTGTTTTCTTTCTTTAGGCATTAGGCATAACCGTTCTTTTAATCTATATTTGTTATAGGCCTGAGTCCAAGCTTATAAAAAGGATTGTCAAAGATATTTTAAGCAAATTGAATAACAAGTCATCATCCTATCATTTGGAAGGATTAGTTGGGATCGATCATCAAATTCAAAAGGTTGAAGAGCTACTAAGTAAAGCTCGCATTGTGGGGGTATGGGGTATGGGTGGGATAGGCAAGACCACTCTTGCTACAGCTGTATTTGAGAGGTTGAAAGCACAGTTTGAAGCCTTCTCATTTGTTGGAAATGTAAGAGTTCAACTTGGAAGGAGTGGATTGGATATATTACTAGAAAAATGCCTTAAAGAATTACTAGGAGATGAGGGTCTTAACACTTACAACTTAAGATCCACTTTTGTCAAGAATAGGCTTGAGTGTAAAAAAATTCTTCTTGTGCTTGATGATGTGGACAATTCTATAGCAATTGAAGACTTAATCAAAGCATGTGATTGGTTTGGGGAAGGAAGTAGAATTATTATCACATCAAGAGATATTCAAGTGCTTAAGAATACTTCTGCATGTACAACATATCATGTTCCACAATTGGATCCCCATCATGCCCTTCATCTCTTTAGTTTGAAAGCTTTTAAGCAAAATGAGTCATTTATAGGCTATTTGGAGTTATCACAGCAGGTGGTGGATTATTGTGGAGGAAATCCCTTAGCCTTAATAGTGTTGGGTTGCTTTGTTTATGGAAGAGGAAAAGAAGAGTGGGAAAGTGCTTTGGGAAAACTAAGTCAAGCCCTTCACAAGGACATTTATGATGTGCTGAAATTGAGTTTTGATGGACTTGATAACACTCAAAAGAATCTATTTCTTGACCTGGCATTTATCTTGAATGAAGAAGCATGCAGGATTTCTCTGGATTGTACAATGCGCATACATGGTTCTTGTGCACGTATTAATATAAGTGTACTTAGAGATAGATCCCTCATTTCACTGCATAAAAATGGTGATATTGAGATGCATGCTCTTCTAGTGGATATGGGGCTTGAAATTTCAGGGCAACAAGTAATATCTAACCCTGAAAAACCCATTCGACTGTGGAGACATGAGGATATATACCATTTTTTCAACAACGACAAGGTAATAATTTATTTTTTGTTCTTTATTTTCTTAATATTTTATTTTCCTGTTGCTTATTTTTCAGCTTTCACATCCTTTTGCTTCTAGTGCATGAGATTTTTAAGTATACCCATTTCTTCATGTCTTTTCATTCATGTTTTTTTATTAATAAAGATTAAAAAGTTATGTATGCCAAGTGTTTTAGATGAAACTTTGCTATGATAGTTATATTAAATATCTGCACGTGCATGTATGCGGCTTTACGTATGAGTGTATATGATTTATGAATTGTAAATAAAAATTGCTGTATAAAATGCACAATATTGTTATTAACTTTGATATTTCTAAAAACATGTATATTTCTAAAAACATGTATATTTAATTGTTTTACAATATTCGTGGTCATTTTTTGTTAGGTAATAATGACAACTGTTTTCCCCTTTGATTTCCTTTTGATAGGGGATTGAGGTAATTCGGTGCATGTCATTGGACACGAGCAAGATAAAAAGAATTACACTGAGGTCTGTTAATTTTGAAAAGATGAAAAATCTAATATTCCTGAAAGTTTACAAATTTGATACAAGAAAGACTTCAAATTTGAATATTTGGGAAGATTTGGATTATCTTTCAGAAGAACTAAGGTTTTTAATCTGGGAAGAATATCCACTATCATATGTACCATTACATTTTTGTGTTGAGAACCTTATTAAACTCCAAATGCGTAACAGCAATATTCAACAGCTTTGTTATAGACATCAGGTATAATTGGTTTACTAGCTTTGAATAAAATAAAAGTTGTATTTTTTGGAGGGAGTCAAATATAATTCATCTTCTAATTGCCATGAGAGAAGTCCTTGATTAAAGTGCAGCTATGTGAGAGACGAACCTGTTATTTTTCTTTGTCTTCTTTTTCCTGATCTTTCTCTTTTCTAACCATTGGATCAACTTTTGAATGCTTCAGATTTGTTTTATACCAAGTCTAAACCATTCAAATGTGGATTTAATGGCTATATAAAAAGTGAAGAGGATGTGAAGGGAAAAGGAGATGTTCATTTCCGACTTGAAGTTATATAAAGTATTTTAACGCTGATTCTTGTTTTTTTTTGCGCAGCATTTTCCAAATTTGGAGATAATCGATCTATCATATTCAAAGCATCTCATTGCACTGCCAGATCTCTCTCATGCCCCTAAGATTCGAAAACTGTACCTTCATGGTTGTGTGAATTTGGCACAAATTCATTCTTCAACTACTCCAAGAAAGCTACAGGTGTTACATATGCTCAATTGTGGGCCACCAGTGCAGACAAACTTCGGGAGTAGCATGAAAGGGATAAGTTCTTCAGGGTTATTATATGTGTACAACTATTTAAATGTCGAGAATTGGTCGTTCAATCAAGTGACAATGAAGTTGTTGGTTTGTGGCAAAATGATACGTAGTGTTAGATTAAAACATGTGATGGTAATGCTATTGGCAGAGAGAGCAGAATTAAGATCTTTACTCCCATTTGTTTGGAGAGTTGATTGGTCAAAGGGTCCAATTGAGTTTGGACATGATCTCGAACAACATTTTACCTATGATATCGATATCGAAACTCGACTTCCCTATGGGTTGAAGCCTACATATACAATTAGGGTTGATGTGAGGCGCACTATGTTGAGAAGAGAAATGATTCATGATAACAATGGAACAGAAATGATTCTTGATGATCATCAAGTGACTTCAATGAGGACGATGACGACATTAATGCGAGTTGAAGAAGAAGAAGTAGAGGAGGATGAGGATTATGATGAAGAGTTGATAAAGGAATATTGCTCTTGTAGTAACGGTGCTGCTCCAATATTATTCACAAGAGTTCCCAAGAGCATCACTCGCTGGTCTTTATTGATGGACCTGGGATTAAAAGAGAGTGATATGATTAGTATGATTGGGGTTAATAATGCTCTAGTCTCAATCCTCAAATCACTTGTTCCACTGATCTTTTCTCCTCATGATGATGGTGGTTATTGCAGAAGGAGGATTCAACCTCTCTTGGATGTAAAACTCTCTACCCACGACATTCATGATCATTTCTTTCTTATGCGTTCTAGTTTCGACGGGCGGAATATACGACCACGTATTATCCATGAGTATGACGGTGTTTCTTCAATCTATTGGGATGTTCTTCGAAATGGCTCTTTAGATTCCACTGATTTTTTTATGATCTGCGCACGCGGGTTTATTTAATTTTTTTTTTTTTTAATTTGCGTGATTAACAGATGGCCTTCTTACAAAACAACATTATCAAATAGAAGTCCTTTGGGTGGGGAACTATTGGACTAGTCTTTATGCCTTTGGCTTCTTTCTCTCTCTGATGGCTATTTAGTTAGTTGTGAGGTTGATAGATAAATTGTTGACACAATTAAGTGTCATTAAATAGATATATTGTCGATGTTTTGATTGATAATGTCTTTTGATCTATCTTCATTGCCTATAAAAAATCTAACCCATACAAATGGACATGAAATTAATGGTTAAACAAAATGATGATTACAAGGTCATGTAATAACCATTTCTAGTAAATTTCAACCACTTCTATTCCTGTTTGTGTGTGTGTGTGTGTGGGTGTAAATATATAACATCGTCCAGAGACCGTAGAGGAGTTTAAGTTTGTTATTGATGGCTCTTGCTTGTACACTCGTTTCCACCAGTAAATAATAATTTAAAAAGACTTAAAAGAGTAACCAAAGTGATTTAATCATTTTCATAAACAATTTGTGAAACTCTTAGTATCATTCTCAGTAACATTTTTCAAACGTTGTCGTATCAATATGAATAGTTTTTAATTCCATATAGCCTAACTTGACTTGCAATATTTGTTTCCTTTTTTTCTTTTAATCTTGCAAATCAATCCTCTCACACGTTTTCTTTATAATTAAAAGAAGTCATTGTCCTTGCTAATAAACTTTTTGACAATGAATTATCTAGCTAATATTTTTTTGTAAGTAACTTCCCACTTAACATCTTGATCTACTAGTATTAGTCAATCTTAACTTGGCACTCAAATTATAGCACTGTTGAAAACTCTACGCTGCCTAATAAATTAGATTCAAACGTGTGATGGTAAAGCCATTGGCAGAGAGAGCAGAATTGAGATCTTTACTCCCATTTGTTATGAGAGTTGATTGGTCAAAGGGTCCAGTTGAGTTTGGACATGATCTCAAACAGCATTTTACCTATGATATCGATATCGAAACTGAACTTCCCTATTTGTTGAAGCCTATATATATAATTAGGGTGGATGTGAGGAGCACTATGTTGAGAAGAGAAATGATTCATGATAACGATGGAAGAGAAATGATTCTTGATGATCATCAAGTGACTTCGATGAGGAGGAGGATGACATTAATGCGAGTTGAAGAAGAAGTAGAGGAGGAAGAGGATTATGATGAAGAGTTGATAAAGGAATATTGATCTTGTAGTAACGGTGCTGCTCCAATATTATTCACAAGAGTTCCCGAGAGCATCACTCGCTGGTCTTTACTGATGAAACTGGGATTAAAAGAGAGTGACATGATTAGTATGATTGGGATTAATAATGCTCTAGTCTCAATCCTCAAATCACTTGTTCCACTGATCTTCTCTCCTCATGATGATGCTGGTTATTGCAGAAGGAGGATTCAACCTCTCTTGGATGTGAAACTCTCTACCCACGACATTCATGATCGTTCCTTTCTTATGCATTATTGTTTCAACGGGCGGAATATACGCCCACGTATTATCCATGAGTATAGCAGTTTTTCTTCAATCCAGTGTGTTGTTTATCGTAATGGCTCTTGGGATTCCCCTACTTCAATGACTTGTACACACTGGTTTGTTTAATTATTATTTGAATTAAATCTCTCGGGTTAATAAAATTATTATTCACATTATGATCTCATTTATTCTTATTTTTCGTGAAAGATTCGTTTTGCTTTTTTTTTTTTTTTAATCTGTGTGATTAACGGATGGCCTTCTTACAAAACAACTTTATCAAATAGAAGTCCTTTGGGTGGGGAGCTATTGGACAAGTCCTTATGCCTTTGGCTTCTTTCTCTCTCTTATGGCTATTTAGTTAGTTGTGAGGTTGATAGATAAATTGTTGACACAATTAAGTGTCATTAAATAGATATATTGTCGCTGTTTTGATTGACATTGTCTTTTGATCTATCTTCATTGCCTATCAAAAAATCTAACCCATACAAATGGACATGAAATTAATGGTTAAACAAAATGATAATCCAAAGGTCATGTAATAACCATTTCTATTAAATTTCAACCACTTCTGTTCTTGTTTGTGGGTGTGTGTGTGTGTGTCTGTATAAATATATAACATCTTCCAGAGACAGTAGGGAAGTTTAAGTTTCTTATCGAAGGCTCTTGCTTGTACGCTTGTTTCCACCAGTAAATAATAATTTAAAAAAACTTTTAAGAGTAACCAAAGTGATTTAATCATTTTCATAAACAATTTGTGAAACTCTTAATATCATTCTCTTAATAACATATTTCAAACATTGCCGTATCAATATGTTGAATAGTTTTTAATACTATGCAGCCTAACTTGACTTGCAATATTTGTTTCCTTTTTTCTTTTAATCTTGCAAATCAATCCTCTCACACGTTTTCTTTATAATTAAAACAGGTTATTGTCCTCGCTAATAAACTTTTTGACAGTGAATTCCCAAGCTAATATTTTTTTTGTAAGTAACTTCGCACTAAACATCTTAATCTATTGGTATTAGCCAATTCTAACTTGGCACTCAAATTATAGCACTGCTGAAAACTTGATGCGGCCTGATAAATTATTTTTACAAGCAACAACTATTAAATCATCTAAAATGAACAGTGATTAAAATTAGTTAAAAAAAATAAATATGTAAATATAATTTTTTTTTCTCAAACATTATAAAAAAGATGAAAATGTAATAAAAAAAATTGGGATAGATGGAAATAAGTGAAAAAATTATAGGACCAATTCATTAATTTATTTTGGGTTTGAAAAAGTATACTACTCTATAATATAAAAAATCATTTGAATTTTTTGAGTAGATTGAAGAAATTAAATAAATTATTTAATTATAATATATATTTTAAAACACTTATTATATGGATAGATTATATACAAATGATAAATATATCAATTAATTTTTAATCTCTTAAAAAAAATATTTGGCTTTTGTTGGAATCAATTAAAAAAATATTTTTACATAAATTAATTAATCTCACGTATCTACGGGTAAAATCACTTAAAATCTAATTTAAGCACCAAAAGTACAAGTTAACGTTTGCTAATCCAAGGCGTGTATAGGATGAAGCAAAACTGCTATTGACCCGGCAACACCAACGCGCGCGGATGCTTGCTTCGAAGAAATAGCAGAGAAAGGAGAAGACAGAGCAAATGTTGATCTGTTTATGAGCAATTTCTTCTGCTTCCTCCAGATCCAGGTTAGTATTACCATTCAACGCTCTTCTATCCTTTCATCCACTTGCTTCATCCCATCTCCTCTTTTACAAGCATTTTTTATTTTCCCAGAAAAATTCTGCAAAAGTCTTATTCTATTCTTGATTTCTTGTTGTTGTCTACTTTCACTCGTAGATGTATTGCAACACAAGCACCTGAGATCTATTTAGAGTTTGGGAAGGTATTGTGATTTTTAGTTTGTTTTCCTCTTAAATGTGGGTTTGCGACAATGGTGTGACTCATTGGCTATTGCAAATCATGGATTTTTAGTCTGACGTATTTGCCCCTTTCAAACTGTGAGATAATTACTGTGGCTTTTGATTGAGTTAGTGTATGCGTCTTTTGGCGGATCAGATTGATTTACCTGATTTATAAATTGATATATAATTAATGATATATATATAATTAATATTTCAAAATATATGTTATAGTTATTCAAATTTTTTAACTTTTTTAATCTCTTAAAAAAATCAATTGACTCTTATATTAACAACCGGATGTAGTATTATACATAAAAAAAGGTTAATTATTTTGCTATTTTTCCATATAAGGGGTATTATTGTCATGCAACTTTGTCCACATGTGGTAATCCAATCTGACAAATTAACCCATCAAATGATTCGTTTAAGTATAGTGTATACATCATCGGTTATATTGACTAATCTTTTCACATCTTAAACTTCCTGAAGAGAATTTAGTGTTGTTTGTAAGACCCTCATACACAGTCAGGGATCTTACCCATAACATTGATGCCCTTGGGTTGATCACAGGATTTCAATTTATACAGGTGACTTGCCCTGTCTTCTTCCTTGCAAGAATATGAGATGGATCTTAGAACTGCCAATATAGCATGCATATCATCATCATCATCATCATGATTATCTAGTTTTCTTCTTTGCATCTGGAAATAATCTGATTTATAGACTGGTCATTGATTGTTATGTATTCTAAAGTAAGAATCTGAATGTTCCAATCTGGGTTTTGAACCCGGGTTAGTTCATCAGATCTAACTTCATTTGTTGTTACTTTTAGTCAACGGTTTTTTAGAGAAAGCTACACTAGAAAAGGTATTCATCAATCTGAAGTTCAGAATTTACTGTGGATGCTGGCACAAGGTTATTAAAAGGATGCAGCTTGTTGTTATTCAAAAGTGATTTTATTCTTTTATATAGCCATCTGACCGGCTAAATTTGAGCATTGTCGCACTTGGTATGGGAACTCTATATAACCTAATGACATAATTTATGAGATTTTATTTGAATATGATACCTCAGTTCAACATCATCATAGCAATTCAAGAAAAACTTTTGTTGTTTGAGATAAACAATAAACACTCAAGTTAGATTATGTGCCTATTTGAATAAGCAGTATAAGTTATTTTTTTAACATGGTTTACAGTCTACGAGATAGTATATGAAAAAAGTTTTATTTCGATTTAGATAAATGTTGAAAAAAGCAGCAATGCAAATATGACTATGTGTGTTATTGTAAGGGCATCCATTAAAATCAGAAGTTGGGATTATTACAACTTTAGAGAAGTTTTCCTTTTCATGGGAAGACAAATTGATTATCACGAAAAGAAAAAACAATATCACTTCCAAAAGTTCCTATCCTTAATCTATAAGAGAAAATTGATTTCTTTTGAGAAAGATTTAAAAATTTAAATAAATTACTTAATTATAACATATATTCTATATGTTCTGAAAAATATTTATGTATCGTTGAATTGTATATCAAGTTTATAGGTTAGACTAATTAATTTAAGAAAAATTCATAAAGATATAAGTTAATTGGTTTTTTTAACCCTATAAAAAAGTTAACTAATTTTTATATTAAAAATATAAAGTAGTAGTAATAGATTGGACTTACTTGCAGGTTTTTTTTTTTTTTTTGTTTTTTGTCTAGCTTCTGGCTTGAAAGCCAGTTGGTGAAGGAGATTCTCTCTCTGTTTTTTTTACCATAAAAAATGATCAATTATCACATACTGATGCAGGAGGGGTTGGCTCATTTCCGGAAAATTTATCAATTATTAAAGCAAGCAAGCCTGCGATATGGACCAAAGTCGTGTCAGACATCAGCGTGCCTCTTTTCACACTCGGAGCAGTTGACCAACTTGTTTAAGAAACATATAATTAATTACTCCAAAAACAAAAAGCAAAAACAAAAAAGAAACATGTAAGTAACAATTACGAAATTTTCAGAATATCGACATATATGTTGATGTTATATTCTATAAGCTCATGTGTTTAACATAAGAGTAAGTTATTTTTTATGGAGATTAAGAAAATTAATTAACTGATGTATTTATCATTTTTCTCTAAATTGATTTACCTGATTTATAAACCGATATATAATTAATGATACATAGTTAGCTTTCATGGAGATTAAGGAAATTAATTAACTGATATATTTATCATTTGTTTCCAAATTGATTTACCTGATTTATAAATTGATATATAATTAATGATACATATAATTGATATTCCAAAATATATGTTATAGTTATTTACATGAACCAACCATATTCTATCCCGAACACAAACCACAAGTTAAAACTTGCTGGGGAAAAACTTATCATTCAACCTGAAATAACTGAATACAACTTGCTCTTTAAATAGAAAATTTACTAGCTCTAATATAACTCAAAATATTAAAAAGATATAATGTCATCTACTTAAATTAAATCAAAGATATTGATAATATCCTTAAGATCCCTAATTTGGCACTCATATAACTAAAATACTATCCTAAAAGATAAATTACTAATATATCCTAAAAATCAGTAAGATGATTCAAAATATCTAAAAGATAAATCAAATCTTACTAAATACAAAAATAAACCTTTTTTAAATAATAAAATTGCATAGAAAATAAAAATAAAAAGATTTAATTAACTTCTTACATGTGCTTCTCTGGATAGTTGAATGCCAAACAATATATCTACTTGAATTGATATAATTGCTCTTTGAATTCCTATCATAATATTAAGAAAGTTTGGCTTTGATGTTGGTGTGATACAGGAAAAGAATGAAATGGTGGAGGAAGGAGGAAGGAAGGATGAAATGTGGGTCCCTTAGACTACTTCTCCTCCAAGCACTCTTCCCTCATTGCTTCAACTCTCCCAGTCATCCCAGGATAAGCATTCTCTTCCTTTCTTACTACCTTCGCTGCACTCAAAAAGTCGCTGCAATCACAGGCTTGTTTTCAGTGGGTGGGACCCGTTCGCCGATTCTTCAAATATTCTCTTGTCCATTTTTTGCCCAAATATTTAAATGTAAAAGACACTCATGGTTGGTTGCATGAGCCATAAGGTTTATTATTTTCGATGCCTATTTCGGTCCGAAATATACTGTTTTCTTTTCATTTTTACTCAAATATTGATAATTTATACACTAAAATGAAAAAATTGCTGAAAAATCCCTATGCAAGATTTATTCCATAAACAAAAGCAACCAATCTTTAGCACATGCATTCCAATTAAACCAGAAAACATTTAAATGTAGTTAGAGATATATTGTACTGAATCAAGTCATTAGTTATTTTTGTACTATAAAATTAGAATGAGGATTTTTAGTAATTTTTCCTAATATTATTGATTCTTCAAAACGGGCAAAAAAGGAATACAATCATTTCTTACTCAATCTAATATATTTTATAAGGCCCCAACTAAAATGTGTTTTTTTATGCTGTTCATAAGGTATTTGTTTAATTTTAAATAGCATTAAATAATTTTTTATGTGAATATTTTTTTGATATATTCACATAGAGTATTTCATAAGGATAGCAAGAGGAAGCAATAATTAATATAAATTTTTGTTGACCCCAAGAACACGGATGCAAGGAATCTCAAAAGGGAGAAATACTTACATACTTCCGGTACCACCTCATCCATACTCTATCCAATAAGAATGTTCCAGGTGTTCTATATTGTGGATTTTATATCTCATGAATTTCTCTTAATTATTCCTCTATTTCCATAATAGATATCTATTGTAATGGGTTATGGAAAAATGAAAATAATCAGGAGAAATTTATGGGATATGGGATCATAATAGATGACACTTGAAACATTTTCATTGGGTAGAGTATGGATGACGTGGCAATCCGGGAGTATGTAAGTATTTCTCCTCAGAAGGTAAGACGTACGATAATGCGGCAGCAGAGCAACACACGAGAGCTTCCTAGAAAGAGGAATAAACGACTGAAGCGAGAGATAATTAAATGTGAGGGAGGCATTTGTTCATCTCTGAATCTGAACAACTTGTTTGAGCAGAAAGCAAGTCTTTGCAAATCCTGAAGCTGCCATTTCTGAGACCTTGACTTGCAAAAGCAGGTTTTTCTTCTATTTTACTTGCTTTATCCCATGGATCCATCATCCTTCTACCATTTTGCCAAAAGATTTGCTGTTTTCTTTCTCTACTGCTAGCTGTTGTTTCAATCTCCTCATTTTGCTGCCTCCTTGATTACTGTCGTAGATCTAAACACTGGAAATTTTTTGTACTTTTTTACTTCTGAAAAGTCCCATAACCTTCAAAGATATGGGTGGACTTGATCTATTGACTAAACTCTTCATCTATTTTCTTGATACAGCAAAGCGCTTGTTCTTTCTTTTACCTTAATCACTCCCCATTTCGGTATTATGAGTGAAAAGGACATCGATATAAACCACAGGTGTATTCTCTTTTCTCATAATCCACTTGCTTAATCCCACACCCATCTCCAGTTTTACGGTTTTGTTTCTTCACAGAAAACACACAAATCTTAATGTGTGTGCATCAACTTATTTAGTCTACCTAGCTTTTGAAAAAAAGAAAAAAAAACAAGAAATTAAACCGCAACTACCTTTGTCACACCGCCCAATGACCCTTCAACACATACTTTTATTCACTGTAGCTTCTTTTAAACTGAATAAAGTTTTTGATAATAAGCATCAAATAAATTAGTAAAGTCGTTGGGTGGAGTTGACTAGTTGACCGGATAATGAAGGTCTTTCTTTCCCATTATTCCTTCCCTGAAGACATGTTTATGTTGGTATCAATCGTCACTCTCCGTCTAGTTATTCTTGATCATTCGGTAGCTAACTGGGTCCCACTTTTCTAAATATTTCTGTTTGATCTTTTTACCACTTACATTAATCGATAGCCAAACAGTACCACCTCTTGAGAAGGGCAAAGCCAGAAAACGAAGATTAGTTTGAGGTTGAAGCAAGCAATTACAATCCCATGGATCCAACCATTGGTTTAACGGTCATAGGAGCTGTATTGATTTTGCTGGCTATAGCAATTTCTAAAGCTATGACGTTGATCTCTCCTCTTGATGATGATAGGTAACAATTCTATAAATGCCCACTTTAATTTATGGTTTTCTAATAGCCCAATATTTAGAATTCATGATTTGTTTCCATCTCCAATTGTAATGATGTCATTGATCCGATTCCCAGGGTTCCTTCTCCTTCTCATATTGATGTTGGTCCTCCTCCAACTAAGTATGATGTGTTTCTTAGCTTTAGAGGGGAAGACACTCGTCACACTTTCTCAAGTTATCTCTATGAAGCACTTTGTAACAAAACGATTCAAACTTTCATGGATTACGAGATCCCTAAAGGAGATTATATCGCACCGCTTCTTCTAAAAACAATACAGCAATCGGACATATCTTTGATCATCTTCTCCAAAAATTATGCTTCTTCACGTTGGTGTATGGATGAGCTTGTTCATGCTATGAAATGTAAGGATCAATACAAAAGAATCGTGATCCCTATCTTCTATAATGTAGATCCATCAAATGTTCGCAAACAAAATGGGAGTTTTGGAGATGGATTTGCTAAGCTTAAGCAGAGATTTAAGCAAGACCAACACAAAGTGCAGGAGTGGATAGATGCTTTGAACCGATCAACTAATCTCTCTGGGTGGGATTCAAAGAATTTCAGGTATCTTCTACTCATTATTCACTTATTGTTTTCTTTCTTTGGGCATTAGACATAACCGTTCTTTCAATTTATATTTGTTCTAGGACTGAATCCAAGCTTATCAAAATGATTGTCAAAGATATTTTGAGCAAATTGAATAACAAGTCATCATCCCTTCATTTGGAAGGATTAGTTGGAATCGATCATGGGATTCAGAAAGTTGAAGAGCTATTAAGTGAAGCTCGCATTGTGGGGATATGGGGTATGGGTGGGATAGGCAAGACCACTCTTGCTAGAGCTGTATTTGAGAGGTTGAAAGCACAGTTTAAAGCGTTCTCATTTGTTGGAAATGTAAGAGTTCAACTAGGAAGGATTGGATTGGATGAATTACTGGAAAAATGCCTTAAAGAGTTACTACGAGATGAGGATCTTAACACTTACAACTTAAGATCCACTTTTGTGAAGAATAGGCTTGAGCGTAAGAAAATTCTTCTAGTACTTGATGATGTGGACGATTCTATAGTAATTAAAGATTTAATCGAGGCATGTGATTGGTTTGGGGAGGGGAGCAGAATTATTATCACATCAAGAGACATGCAAGTGCTTCAGAATACTTCTGCATATGCAACATATCATGTTCCGCAATTAAATCCCCATCATGCCCTTCATCTCTTTAGTTTGAAAGCTTTTAAACAAAATGAGCCATTTGCGGGCTATTTGAAGTTATCACAATGGGTGGTGGATTATTGTGGAGGAAATCCCTTAGCCTTAATAGTGTTGGGTTGCTATCTTGATGGTGAAGGAAAAGAAGTATGGGAAAGTGCTTTGGAAAAACTAAGTCAAGTTCTTCACAAAAACATTTATAATGTATTGAAATTGAGTTTTGATGGACTAGATGACACTGAGAAGGATGCATTTCTTGACCTAGCATTTATCTTGAATGAATTAGGGAGAATTTCTCTGGATCGTAAAAGAAGCTTATATGGTTTGTATGCAGATATTGAGATAAGGGTACTTGAAAAGAGATCCCTCATTTCAGTGCATGAAAATCATTATATTGTTATGCATCCTCTTCTAATAGAAATGGGCCTTCAAATTTCTATGCAGCAGTTAATATCTAACCTTGAAAAACCCGTTCGTCTATGGAGACACAAAGATATTTATGATTTTCTTAAAAAAGACAGGGTAATAATTTATTTTTGGTTCTTTATTTTGTTAATATTTTATTTTTCCTGTTGCTTATTTTCCAGCTTTAACATCCTTTTGCTTCTAGTGCTTGAGATTTTTAAGTATACCCGTTTCTTCATGCCTTTTATTTCATGGTTTTTTTCTTAGACTCATCTTTTTTGTGTTCATGTTGTAAGTTGACTTTTCTCCTCTCAACAATTCTCCTTGTTTACGTTTTTATTTGTAGATGATGTATGATTATGTTATTTGGCAATATCATTTTGATTATTCGTAAAAATATTCATGGTTTTTTATTAATGAAGATTAAAAATTTGTGCATGTCAAGTGTTTTAAATGAAACTTTGCTATTATAGGTATATTAAATATCCGTACACGCATTATGCAGCTATACGTATGAGTGTGTGTGATTTATAAATTGCCAGTAAAAATTGTTGAATAAAATGCACAATATTGTTATTAACTTGATATTTCTAAAAGCATGTAAATTTAATTATTCTACAATATTTGTGGTCATTTTTTGTTAGATAATGACAATTGTTTTCCCCTTTTGTTGACAGGGGATTGAGGCAATTCGGTGCATGTCATTGGACGCAAGCAAGATAAACAAAATTACATTGAGGGCTAGTAATTTTCGAAAGATGGAAAATCTAATATTTCTTAAAGTTTACAAGTCTAAGGAAAAGCCTTCAAATTTGGATATTTTGGGAAATTTGAAATATCTTTCAAAAGAACTGAGGTATTTTATCTGGGAAGAATATCCACTACCATTTGTACCATTACATTTCTGTGCCGAAAACCTTATTAGACTCAAAATCTGTAACAGCAATATTCAACAGCTTTGGAATGGACATCAGGTATATTTGGTTTACTACCTTTGAATAAAATAGTAGTTGTACTTTTTGGCAGCAGTCCAATATAATTCATCTTCTAATTGCCATGAGAGAAGTCCTTGATTAAAATGCAGCTATGTGAGAGACGAACCTATTATTTTTCCTTTTCTTCTCTTTCTTGGTCTTTCTTTTCTAACCATTGGATCAAATTTTGAATGCTTCAGATTTGTTTTATACCAAGTCTAAACCATTCAAATGTGAATCTAATAGCTCTATAAAAAGTGAAGAGGATGTGAAGGGAAAAGGAGATGTTAGTTTCCAACTTGAAGTTTTATAAAGTATTTTAACGCTGATTCTTCTTGTTTTTTTTTTTGTGCCCAGCATTTTCCAAATTTGGAGGTAATCGATCTATCATATTCAGAGCATCTCATTGCACTGCCAGATCTCTCTCTTGCCCCTAAGATTCGAGAACTGTGCCTTAATGGTTGTGTGAATTTGGCACAAATTCATTCTTCAACTGCTATAAGAGAGTTAGGTCAATTCCTTATGCTCGGTTGTGGGCTGCCAGTGCAAATGAACTTCAGGTGTAACGTGAAAGAGATAAGTTCTTCAGGGTTAGTATATGTGTACAACTATTTAAATGTCGAGAATTGGTCGTTCAATCAAGTGACAGTGAAGGTGTTGGTTTGTGGCAAAATGATACATAGTGTTAGATTAAAACATGTGACGGTAATGCTATTGGCAGAGAGAGAAGAATTAAGATCTTTACTCCCATTTGTTAGGAGAGTTGATTGGTCAAAGGGTCCAATTGAGTTTGGACATGATCTCAAACAACATTTTACCTATGATATCGATATCGAAACTGTATTTCCCTATGGATCGAAGCCTACATATATAATTAGGGTGGATGTGAGGAGCACTATGTTGAGAAAAGAAATGATTCATGATAATGATGGAACAGAAATGATTATTGATGATCATCAAGTGACTTCGATGAGGACGATGATGACATTAATGCGAGTTGAAGAAGAAGTAGAGGAGGATGAGGGTTATGATGAAGAGTTGATAAAGGAATATTGCTCTTGTAGTAACGGTGCTGCTCCAATATTATTCACAAGAGTTCCCAAGAGCATCACTCGCCGGTCTTTACTGATGAAACTGGGATTAAAAGAGAGTGACATGATTAGTATGATTGGGATTAATAATGCTCTAGTCTCAATCCTCAAAGCACTTGTTCCACTGATCTTCTCTCCTCATGATGATGGTGGTTATTGCAGAAGGAGGATTCAACCTCTCTTTGATTTGAAACTCTCTACCCATGACATTCATGATCAATGCTTTCGTATGGATTATAGTTTCTACGGGCGGAATATACTACCTAAGTATATCCATGACTATGACGGTGCTTTTTTAATCGATTGTGATGTTCATCGTAATGGCTCTGATTCCAATGAATTTTTTATGACTTGCACACACTGGTTTATGTAATTATTATTTGAACTAAATCTCTGGGGTTAATAAAATTATTATTCACATTATGATCTCATTTATCCTTATTTTTTGTGAAAGATTCTTTTTGCTCTTTTTTTTTAATCTACGCGATTAACAGAGGGCCTCTTACAAAACAACTTTATCAAATAGAAAACCTTTGGGTGGGGAGTTATTTCACAAGTCTTTATGCCTTTCGCCTCTTTCTCTGTCTGATGGCTCTTTAGTTAGTTGTGAGGCTGATAGATAAATTGTTGACACAATTAAGAGTCATTAAATAGATATATTGTCGCTGTTTTGATTGATATTGTCTTTTGATCTATCTTCATTGCCTATCAAAAAATCTAACCCATACAAATGGACATGAAATTAATGGTTAAACAAAATGATAATTCCAAGGTCATGTGATAACCATTTCTGGTAAATTTCAACCACTTCTATTCCTGTTTGTGTGTGTGTGTGTGGGTGTAAATATATAATATCTTCCAGAGACCGTAGAGGAGTTTAAGTTTGTTATTGATGGCTCTTGCTTGTACACTCGTTTCCACTAGTAAATAATAATTTAAAAAGACTTAAAAGAGTAACCAAAGTGATTTAATCATTTTCATAAACAATTTGTGAAACTCTTAGTATCATTCTCTTAGTAACATATTTCAAACGTTGTCGTATCAATATGTTGAATAGTTTTTAATTCCATATAGCCTAACTTGACTTGCAATATTTTTTCCTTTTTTCTTTTAATCCTGCAAATCAATCCTCTCACACGTTTTCTTTATAATTAAAAGAAGTTATTGTCCTTGCTAATAAACTTTTTGACAATGAATTATCTTGCTAATATTTTTTTGTAAGTAACTTCCCACTTAACATCTTGATCTACTCGTATTAGTCAATCCTAACTTGGCACTCAAATTATAGCACTGTTGATAACTCTACGCTGCCTAATAAATTAGTTTTACAAGCAACAATTATTAAATCATGTAAAATGAACAATGGTTAAAATAAGTTAAAAATAATAAATATGTAAATTTTTTTTTCTCAAACATACATTTATTTAAGGAGAGAATGAGCAAAACCAAGAATAAATGTGAAGAAAGATCAATGAAAATAAATGACAATATAAATATATAAACAATTGGAAGTAAAAATGAAAAAATACATTAAATTCTCATATAAATAAAATCTGCTGCTTATAAAAATGATTAGCTTTTATAAAATAATATTGCTTATAAAAAAGATGAAAATGTAATAAAAAAAATTGGGATAGATGGAGATAAGTGAGGAAACTATAAAACCGATTCATTAATTTATTTTGGATCTGAAAAAGAATACTAATCCATAATATTAAAAATCATTTGAATTTTTTTGAGTAGATTGAAAAAAGTTAAATAAATTATTTAATAATAATATATATTTTGAAACACTTATTATATTGTTACATTATATATAAATTTATACATCGAATAATTGATTTAGAAATAGATAAATATATTAATTAATTTGTAATCTCTTTAAAAAAATATTTGGCTTTTGTTAGAATCAATTAAAAAAATATTTTTACGTAAATTAATTAATCTCACGTATCTACGAGTAAAATCACTTAAAATCAATGTGTCAAAAACCGGACCGGACCGGCCGGTGGTCCGGTCCGGTTGAGTGTTAGACCGGAGACCGGGTCGACCCGGTAAAAAACCGGGTTGGCCGGGTCAACTATTTTTTTTTCAAAAAAAAAATTATATGCTTCCTTTGCTTCTTTTTTTTTTTTAAAATTACGTTAAGGTCCCATGCAAAAAAATTAATATTAGAAATGTCTCAAAAGGTTTTTAATAACAAGTAAAAGAGTATCATTGACAAATAAATGAGTTATCAGTAGCAACCTTTGAAACCTTTTTGATATTAATTTTCTTGTATGTGACCTTAATGTAATTTTTCTTTTTTTTTGTTTACTGTTTTTATGAATATTTAATAACAAAGGAAAGAACGATATGATATTTCTTCCTTTCCTTTTTCTTTTCTACAAACATGATTTTTTTATGATTGATTCTTAGCGTTTTATGATTGATGAATGAATTTTAATAAACTTTTTTATTATGAATGATTATTAATTACAGTGACTAAAAGATTTTAACTAATAAAGATGAATATTTTGAAATTAAACATTATTAAAAGTAATATATTTTAATATTTTCAATTAAATATTATTATTTTAATATGGCCGGTCTGACCCCGATTTGAGCCCGATCTGACCCATTAACCCTTGATCCACTGCCTCGACCGGTTCAATGTCCGGTTCGGTTTTTTGAACCTTGCTTAAAGTCGAATTTAAACACCAAAAGCACAAGTTAACGTTTGCTAATCCAAGGCGTGTATAGGATGAAGCAAAACTGCCATTGACCCGGCAACACCAACGCGCGCGGATGCTTGCTTCGAAGAAATAGCAGAGAAAGGAGAAGACAGAGCAAATGTTGATCTGTTTGTGAGCAATTTCTTCTGCTTCCTCCCGATCCAGGTTAGTATTACTATTCAACGCTCTTCTATCCTTTCATCCACTTGCTTCATCCCATCTCCTCTTTTACAAGCATTTTTTATTTTCCCAGAAAAATTCTGCAAAAGTCCTGCTGGCCATTTCTTATTCTATTCTTGTTGTTGTCTACTTTCACTCGTAGATGTAGTGCAACATAAGCACCTGAGATCTATTTAGAGTTTGGGAAGGTATTGTGATTTTTAGTTTGTTTTCCTCGTAAATGTGGGTTTGCGGCAATGGTTTGAGCCATTGGCTATTGTAAATCATGGATTTTTAGTCTGACGTATTTGCCCCTTTCAGACTATGAGATAATTACTGTGGCTTTTGATGATGTTAGTGTATGCGTCTTTTGGCGGATCAAGTTTGTTTCTATTTAACTTGAACGTAGACTTGAGTGTTTTGTGTATAGACATATATGATCTCTCTGCACTAATGTCTGGAGTCTAGTGGATGAAGACAAGTTGATGCTAATTAATATATACGGCATGCTCTAGTTTTCTTTCGATATTTTTGAATACTCATTTCTCAAAGCCTAAAATTTTTTCTGACGCAGGGCAGTAATTTATTCTCTAGCCTAACAGTTTCCAAGTAGAAATCTGTTTCTGGAGGGAGCGAGTAAATGTTGAGTATTAATTATATTCAGCATGTGAAGCTAGCAATGTGTAAATAAGCTACTTTACTCCCTCGTCAAAGGAAAATATCTCTACTCGCAATGCTGGAAACATTCTGTATTCTTTGCTTTAAATATATAATGGAACTTTCGGGTAAAATATACT